>JAMZAV010002356.1:0-95386 GCA_024449915.1 Sweltsa coloradensis | reverse complement strand
TTTGTGTATTCATATGTTAGTATATTATACTGTAGTATGTCGAAATTAACGGTTTCTTGAGAATTTGGCTCCAAGTTAATCAAGATGGCGTAGGCGTGGACTCTTGTGTTGTTTACGTTGTGAACGCGGGAACGCATCTTCTATTTTATTGCCTTTCTAATATCAAATCTATTATCAAACCATTTAATTTGGTCACGAATTCAGTATTGATTAATCCCTGAAGGTTACGATATCAACAATGCGTCTGGTGAGCTATAACGGACACGGGAATACTCGCCCCTAGGTTAGGTGGGGCTTCATCGGTTTGGTGGGGCTTCATCTGCCTGCCTGGACCTTGGTTCTAGGCCTAGGGCCTAGCCTAGGCTACCTAGCCTAGGTCAGGGATGATACCTTCAGTAATGCCTCATCTTTGTTGGGACATACTATTTTGGTTTGGTATACCTAGGTTATACCTTGGAAACTAGCCTTAAGCTTAACTGTCGTAGGCCTATGCCTAGCCTAGGCCTAGGCCTGCACCAAAAGTTACCCTAGGCCTAGGCCCTAGCCTACCCTAGAGGCCGAACCCGGCCTCTAGAGCGTGAAGGTCAATGCACAATTTGGACTGGAATGGTAGCCTAACAATAACGAGAAGTTAATATTGGGCAAAGTTGATGTTTTCGTTAACTGGTCCGGGAACGGAAAGCTCCAATTGTTTATTGTAGGCTATCATAGGGCCCTAACTCATAAGTTAACGTAATCAAACTTCAACCATTATCGTTTGGCTACTGGGCAATTGTGCATCGAGCTTAATTACCTAGTTTACATGGAGGACTGGGTCAAGTACCGGAACTCTTGTCGCTAAGCGGGTCCAACTTTCAACCACACTTTTTTCCCAATAAAATCAATGGAAAACAACTACAAATTAGAAATAAATGTGTAAAAATTCAATATCAACAATTTATTATCAATTACCACTTTGCAAAATTAACAATTACATGGGTGAACACAATATTACTCGCAGACTAATTTCACTGTTATTAGTTGATCACGGCGGCCATTTTAGCAAAGTCTCTCCATTCTCCGACGTACCAACCAAAAACACACCAAACTTACGTTTAATTCTGTCCGTTTTTGTTTGTCCTGCGGTCCCTGTCGTGTTTGTTTGTTTGTACCTCATTCTGTTCCGGGGCTCCGCCCCTGGACCCCGTCGGGGCTCCGCCCCCCAAACCCCCGTGCTATTCGACTTTTTAATTGTTTACTTAACATAACAATAACATATTTATAAAATACTTATTACAATAACCACAATATCGCAAAAGGTTGGTACACCTACATAGCCAACATCCAAAATGGCGCGTTGATCAGAGTGAGATGACGTTCATGTTCAATAATGTAAATTATTTGACATTATTCGTGTAATTCGAGAGTGTTTACTATTAATTACTCACTATACGTACTTAATATTAACTTATTTCTAATTTGTAGTTGTTTTCCATTGATTTTATTGTGAAAAAAGTGTGGTTGAAAGTTGGTTGAAAGTTGGACCCGCTTAGCGCAAGTACCGTACTGAGATTCAATTTCAATTCCAACGTCCTTGAAGCGTTTACATGGCGAGTAGGCCCCTACCCAAAGAAAAGCGTACCATAGGCCCTACTGTCATTCGGTTCAGCATCAACGCCATCTTACGGCGATTGTCCAAAATAATAAGCCACATCCGTTTGAATTATTTCATTGTTCTATTGATTTATTGTTTATTCATGACTACAAGGCAGTGGGAGTCACTGTTACAACAAAGTAATTAATGAAATTTTCGTAGATTGATTGATTGATTGATTGATTGACGTCTTTATTAAGGCGGGATTAAGGCTAGTGAAGCCTTATCTTCCATCCAACCTGAGCGGGTAAGGAAAAGGCCTAGGCGTTGAGTAGGTATCTACATTCGAAGACAGAGCCCAACGAACAGAGATTAAAAAATTGATACTAGGTAGCCCTACCAACATTTGTAAACTTATTTATTGACATTTGCCAGTAGACTACATGTTGTTCAGTTCCATCTCAGGAAGCTGTTTACATGTGAAGACTCAGTATGGTCGCATCATTTCGTCGGACCGAACCCAACCGGTAGGCTACGGTACCAAATTTGTCCTGATTCACGTGTTTAGGGCCTACATGAGGTAGGCCTACTGAGACCACAAACCGTAGGCCTACTCAATACCAGACTCAGTCCTCCATTTAAACAAGGTAAATGCCCAGTTCATCACGTTAAGTCGTACGGTATAGGCCTAGGGTACTTGTTCATTAACGGGACCCCCTCCAAAAAATGTAAAAATTCAGTAAAAACATTTCATTAGACAATCATAACTACTACATCTACTCCATCTGAGTTTCGGGAGGCCAGGAAAACACAATAATTTCGAACAAAGCCTCGAAAACATCCTTTCCGGCTACAAACTTTGCGCCAGGAGTGACACGGCCTACGCCAACATACTTCACACTACAAAACCTTTAACGTCGCGATTTTAATATAAAGGACTTTCAATGGAAGTACTTTTGTTAAAAATAGCGACGTTGAAGGTTTTGAAGGTTCATTTGGTGTCCGTGAACGTCAATGTCAGCTGGACGGCGACGACTGCTCTCATGTAGACCTACGCGTTCCAATGGACTGTACTCGCCTGAGTCACGTTGAACGTGTGAGTCAAGTTCACTGTCTGAGTCATATTCAACTCCTCGCAAGTTGTAATTATTTATTGTAAACAAAAATAAGTAAAAAAAACGACGATGGGGGGATCAATTAACAAAAAATTGAGGGGGGGTCCCGTTAATGAACATAGGCCTAGTTGTAGTCATTCATAACCAAAATGAAAATTTCCATATCTTTCTTATGACTTAAAAACTAATTCTCACGACTAGTGAATCAGACGTTGAAATGTCACAACAATATCGCAACAATAAAATAAAAACCACACCCTCAAAATCTTTGTCTGCCTAGGCCTACCGGTACTCCTGTACTTGGCAGGTCCCAACTTTTTAACACTTTTTTTTAACCAAAAAACACAGAAAAACACCCTTCAAATGAGAAATGATTAAAGAATTACGTACTCAATATTTACGATTTATTAACAGTGAACACTCTTAAAATAGATAATTATGTGTTTAATGTCACAAATTGTACACAAACAATCACAATGTTTATTAGTCGCCATGACATAGTCCAACTGTGACGTCATAATACAAGACGTTGTAGTTACTGATAGAACCCTGTGAAGAACATAATAACAAGAAATAAAAATACAATTTTCACGTTTTTCGTGTTGTAGTTTAAAAAAAAAAATACAAAACCTTTAACGTTGCTATTTTCAACAAAACTACTTTTCCATGAAAAGTTCCTCCATATTTAAAATAGCGACGTTAAAGGTGTTGTGTGTGTGTGTGTGTGTTTATTTATTTATTTATAATTGTAGGCCTACCGATAGGGGAGAGAAAACATCTTCCAAAAGGATATATTTTCTCAAAAACGAGAGAAAAAAAAAATACACACTTGGCACTTGCAGTGTGTACAACGTCTCGGCAGCTAGGCGTAGTCCATAAATTCACAAAGCACAGGCGTAGACAGCGTCAATCGATGCTACTCATAACTTTGATTTCATTATATAAAAGAGAATGAAATGAAACATGTGGATGTGTTAATTTTGTCATTATAAACCTTTATTTACAAGTTACACATAATTTACAGGTGTTTTTCAGTGTTTTTTGGTAAAAAAAAGTGTTAGAAAGTACAGTAAAAAGTACCCGCCAAGTACAGAAGTACTGGCCTACCATAGGGTACTAATGCTAAACGACTAAAGGACTAGACCTTATGACTAGCCTAGCCTACAACTAAACCTTAAAACGACTTTGTGAATCGGCCATCTCATAAGGCATCACCTCAACAAGTACCAGTAGACTAGTTAGAAAGTTCCCCATTGGGCCTCCCTAGGCTTACGTGACTTGAGTGTTTAGTTAGGGCTAGATTATGAATTTATATTTTTAGGTATACATTTTAAGCTTGTAAATCTTCCATAGGCGGAGGCCTAGTCCTGTCTTCGTTTGAAAGAAAATTCTTTAATTTTTTTGTGACTAGAGTTAGCCTAGTAGATAAATATCCACAGCAAAGCCTCTAGGCTTATTCAAATCAAAATGTAGCAATGATTAGATAAGAAGTTGAAGTGCAAGAAGAACATTTAGACTAGGCTACTGTAGGCCTACCTAGTAGAATCTTTGCTAGGAGGCATGTCTGCAATGCCTACTACTTGAGTGAAATCGGAGGTAGGCCTATGGGAACTTTTTCGGTTGGTATGGACCGGTTTTACAAAACTACTTGCGTTAGGTTAGCCGAACTTTCAGCTGGTTACCCTGCGCCGCGCTAGTTCTAGGATATAATCGATAAGAGCGCACCCGAAACCCTTTTCGTTACAAAACTACTTACCGGTAGTTGTTTTTCAGTGTTTTTATTGAAAAAAAAAAACAGTATTAAAAAACCGGTCCATACCAACCGAAAAAGTACCGGCCTATGGATGACCTAGGCCTATAGGCCTAGGGCCTATATGTAGGCCTAAAGGGCCCCTTACACGGGGAAGTTGAAAAAGTAAAAAGTAAAAAGTGAAAAGAACGAGTAGCTTTTCGAAGCCTTCACACGGACAAAGAGAAAAAGTTTGTGCCTGGCGTCACCTCTCGGCCTTTGAGCGAAACTGATGCGGCAAGAAGGGGTTACTAACCATGACAATTGTTTTCTTCAATCTTGATCTTCACACAGTACTGGCGCGTGTTTGTTTACAAGACCAAGGGCTAAGTGGAGCCTAGGCCTAGGTTAGGTACAAACCTGATGCTAAAAACGGCAACGTCACTGTCAGCCTTTCTTCAGCCGCGATCGGGTTCCGCAGTGCCTCTCTATTTTGGGGCAAACTAAATGTGCTAGTTTGGTAGACGCTATGAAACACAATTTTTGCGCGTATTTTTCAAGTTGACAGAATAACATTCAGATGACAATCGGGCAGGAATTTCCACCGCCACTTATATATCAAGCTGTGGCAAAGGTGTTACGTTTTTCTGCATCTTGATTTCTTACCAAAGTTGAACTCAATGACAACGTTGTCGACCAATCACGGTCAACTCTTCAAGGCCATTCTACTTTTCACTTTTTACTTGTCGAGCAGAGTCCGACAAGTTGGGAGACTTTTCACTTTTTACTTTTCAACTTTCCCGTGTGAAGGCAACTCGAAAAGTCCCATAAGCTGCACGCTATCTCTACTACAAAAAAGCTACTTTTTCTCCTCACTTTTTCTTTTTACTTTTCCAACTTCCTCGTGTAAAGGGCCCTTAAGCCTAGTAAATAGGCCCTAACTATTGTAGGCCTACAAGGTAAAAAAGTAGATTGTCGCCTACCATAGGGGAGTGTGGCTGTGAGGTCTTGATCGTGATGTACAAGACACTCAGTATTTACTACAATTGAAGAGTAGGAGTGGAAATAAATTAATACAGGACAATTATGTAGACCTATAAACTATTCAAATAATACGCCTACTGCATAACAATAATTTTTAACCAGATGTAGTAATTAGTAGGTAGCCTAAAATAATTCCACCTCGAATTTCTGTTTGCTCGGGAATTTGCCCATTAGCCTATATTTTGTGTTAGAAAATATTTTTATTTGCTGTTTCTTAATTATTTGGTAAAAAATCAATTTTTCTAAAAATTTCCGTTTTTCCTATTATTTCCCCGAAAAAACGGGTTCTTTTGCTCAACTTCAATTTTTCCGGAAATTTCAAATCCCGAGTCGGGATTGAGCTGATAAAATTTCTATTAAATTAAAACTTACTACCGGTACCTACATATTGACTTTATTACAGCAACTGACCTACTTTAATGATAAATCGGTGTATTATTACTGGTAGGCTACAGTAGGCCTAGGCCTCTAGTGCGTTGCCGTGGTAAGCTAGGCCCCACCCACAACACTTTGCCCCTCCCCCCCCTCCCCCCTAACCCCACTGACCTACTTTTCACTTTTTGGGGGGTCTCGTTAATGAACAAGTACCAAATGAACTACACGTTGAAAATGATTAACTGCAAGCTGCAACTATAGGCTAATTGATATCTGTTGTTGATATTGTACAAAATAAATTGAAATTGACTATTTCTTGCCTTCAAACTGACATGCAGTGACGTAACATGGATCTGCATTGGACACATCCATAGATCTTTGAAAGATAACAGGGCAGCCCTAAAGCTACCATTCACCTAGGCCTAGTAGTAAGTCCATAATTGGGTGGACATTATTGTGTCATATTGGTGCTACTTAAAATGTATGCAAACGGAATAACTACCGGTACCCAGGTCTAACTTACAGAAAAAAAATTGTGGACGATTCGGACTTCGTGTCTAATATTTTTTGTGTGGTTCCCAATCCCGTAGATTAGGCTATGATGATGATGATAACAAGAAAATTAGATTAGATGATACGATGATATTTAAAAAACTACTGATCAGCCTGTCTGTAGGCCTACTCATGATGTCTGATCTGATGCATGATCATGTGTTCTTTGATAAAGTACACCTGCACTGTCAATTTTGCCCAATACTATTTGTTTCGTCTCGTAGGCCTCTTTAGACCTAATTAATGACATGTTTACTTGGTTTCATGTAGGCCAATGCAATGTATATAGAAAAATATAGACTGTCTGTCTGTCTAATGCAGGTAGAAGAAAAAGGAGATACCAAGCCAGATATAAAGAAGGCAGAGGCAAATGACATTGAAAAGGATGTGAAAGATGATGATAACGGAGAAAAGTCTGATAATGAATCTGACCCGGAACCGGAACCAGAGAAAGTAAAAAAAGAAACGCCAAGGAAGTCGGGGTCCAAGGTGAAAGAAACTAAAAAAGAGGAGAAGAGTGACGAAGAAGATGAGAATGATGAGGAAAAGGACGGCAACGAAGATGAAGATAATGAAGAAGAAGATGAAGAGAAGAGCAAGAAAGCTGATAAAGATGGTAAAGGTAGGCCTACCCTAACATAAAAACAGTGCTATGTTGGGCGTACTGGTGTAAAATTGTCTTTATACCTATCTATCATGTTTTAATCATATGAATATGAACCCAATAGGTAGGGGTCCAGGAAATATATTTTTTGAATTGAAAAATTATGCCCAATTAAATTCAAATTACCGTATTTACTCGATTGCAAGCCAATTCCGAATGCAAGCCGACCCCTGATTATAACTGTTCACCTAGGGCTAGGTAACAAAAAAGTGTATCATGTGACATGTAAATGCCCTTAAGTTTGCCATCGAGGCACCCTTTTCCACTGCAAAATATGTCCAAAATGGTAGGCTTGCAATTATTAGGGCCAAGAATTTATGGTAAATAAAATTCTTAAATTTTGTCATTTAGGGCCTAATATTGTAAATTTTGTGTAAAAATAAGTTAAAGGGGAAAAGTAGTGGATTTCAGTAAATAAAACAACAACAGTTTTGTTGAAATAAATTGACTGAAATCAATACCGGTAGTCATTTAGTGATCTGATGATGATGTTGTGGGTATAGGGAGTACAGGAACATCATCTTGCACAGCTGGTGTAGGGGGGCCTGCATGAGTTCAATCCTTGTCAATGTCTGAAGGCACCGAGTCTGCACTGGCTTCCTCTCGAGTAGCAAGTACAGAGATTACAGGAACATCATCTTGCAAAGCTGATGTAGAGGATGCACGAGTTTCATCCTGATACGCGTAATGGCCTATTGGCTTTATCCTTGCCGACTGGCACCGGCTGATTTAGTCTTTTGTCGTTTTCAAGAATTGCCATGCTTGCCAGTTCTGCAATCCTTCTTTTGCCGTTAATGTTAAGGTGAAGCCCCTGCTTTGTGAAGTATACAAGATGAATCTCCTCATTAATGTTGATAAGTTAAGTGCTTTTGGGTACTAGCCCATTTTTGTACTTCTTGATCTTCATTAACGAGTGCAATTGCAGTGTTTGCTTTAACCCTGTCCCTCCTCCTTGGGATAGATATAACAAATAACTGTTTTATGGTACCGGTGTCGATCCTGCTTCCTATTTCTGCCAGTGCTCTGCCAAATCTCCTGTCTTATGGTTATGCGGTATGCCTGCATAAGGCGGTTCAATGGTTCGTTGAAGTTTCCTTGAATTCAAGGACAAAACAAAATCAAAATGTGCAAAGATAATATAATACAACAATATTTATTTATTTATTTTATTTATTTATTTAATGTCTATACTATTCAGTTAAAAAACTGATTTACAAAGGAGGACAACTAAATAATTACCTAATCTACTTATGGTAGGGCTACATAGATGCATCATATCCTTCAGATAGATTATGTTTTGTCTAGGGAAGACGACGGGTACCCGGGTATCGGGTACCCGCCCGACGAAATCGGGTACGGGTACATGTTTCCATTACCCGTTTACCCGTAAAACCCGGTTCCTGAAATGAGGTGTCACATTGTAGGCGGAAGGCTAATGTAAACATGCACTTTCTCATATCTTTTGTGCTTGGCAGCATTTTCCTTTTAAATTATAATGACCTTTGTTCATGTCGCCGACTTGTGGCAGTGTGCTGAGTATAATGCCCCCCCTCCTGCCTTACCACTCGTGCGATCTTCCAGAGATATTACCACGTAAATAATTGCCATAACATCTCTAATGTTTTCAATCTGTTTGAAGTCAAAAGCTAGGGTGATAACTGAAATTACGCACATGGGAATAGAGATACTGTAGAGAGTGGCCTTTCCTTATCTTGTTACAATTATCTGAGCGCCAGCATAACTGCTCCAGCCTCTCCCCCCCCACGCCCCGCGCCAACGCATCGCATCGTGACCTTAGAGGGTAACCGTATTGTGGTCTTTAGTATTCTGGGCCTCAGTTTTTACAAAATTACAAGGGGAAGTGTTCCAGTTTTGGAAACAAGTATAAATTATCACATATATATTATAGTTAGTTCTCAGGTTAGGAGGAAAATTAAATTAGCAGCAATACAACATCAAAAAATTACTGTGATATAGGGACTATTTTCTTGAGGCCCAGTTTACTGAGGACCACAGTAAGTCTACCCACCTTGGATAGACTGACAAGATATAAACCAGATGCAAGGAGCCATGAGTGTTATCTTAATGGCCCGCTGCTGTTCCTCTTTCATGATTATGAAATACTACTTCATCGGCACGTCATTGTTTATAGAACAGCATTAGGCCTACGTCCGAGATATTACGATAATTGATGAGCGCTTTTCTTCGCAGTTCATTAGATACCCCACACGATTTTTTTGTGTTACTACCCGGGTAACCCGCGGGTAATGTGGACGGGCACCCGGGTCGTAAAAAAGTTGGGTTTCGTCATCCCTAGTTCTGTCCTTGAATTCAAGGAAACTTGAACGAACCATTGAACCGTCTGCGTCTAATTAGGCTTTAGCTAATGTTTTTTATTGTTTAATGTTTAGTCCCGCTGCTAGATCAACCACTACAGGTGTCGGGAGCACGGGAACGCAAGAAGGTGGAGCGCTTCAGTGTGGACAAGAGCGAACTCAAAGAGATAACAGCTGTAGATATTCCGGAGGGAAAAGGGGTGGCTCTTGGCAACATTGGAATCATAGAGAATAACATCAGTGTAAGTATAGATTAATTTTAATTTACTGTATTATGAGATAGGGGATAATAGGCCTATCGGTATATAAAATCAGTAATCACCAAGTTCAAAATGTGGGGTGTGGCCATTATGTGAAGCCTTTTTTGTCAACAGTATTTATATCATACTCTTTAAAATCTGAGTGGTCAAAATAAGGGTACGGCCATTACTCGAGGGCGACATGTTATCAAGTAAATAGTTAATACAACTTAGCCTAATATCTTTCCTGTAGAATGCAGTATGTTAGCAACGTCCAATTAGATCTTCGGATCTGTCTCCGTTGCATGACCGTAATTCCACTTCCTTTTGCAGAAACACAAGGCCGAGGACTTGAAGAAATTCCACCACGTGCTGTTTGGGAGGCCGGGCAAAGCCACGCTGATCAAGAAAAACATACGCAAGTTCAATGGCTTTGATTTTGACAAGGACACAGAACAGTATGAGAAAAAGAAGGCTTCGATTTTTAAGTAAGTATTATTTTTAAAAGGCGAGTTGATCTAGACCCTAGGCCCCTAGGAGCATAGGCCTACTGATCGTGAGTAAAGATACAATAGAGGCCTTTGTAGTTGCCTATCAAATCCACCCATTGCGTCTCCTATTTGATTTGTAGGTATGTTGCAGTAAAAGAAAGGTGAAATTGTAAATATGATAATTGATAATGTTCTGACTGTCTTGTAGACATGGTTTATGTCCAAGTGTAGACTAATTTCTATGAATCCATACGTTGGAATTGTTAGGGCTAATTCTTTTGTTCCGTTTCAACGACTCATCCCTTTCGTTTCAGTCTTGAGTGGTTTACAACTTTACGTCCAAGTGTAGGCTAATTTCTATGCATTAGACCGTCGGAAGTGTTAATTCTACTGTTACGTTTCAACGATTCGTCTCTGGTTTCAGGATTGAAGCCAAGAACTTGAAGGAAATGGTCAGTATGCTGGACATGACAAAGAGCGGCACCCGGGAAGAGCTCGCTGCGAAACTCCTGGACTTCCTGATGGAACCAAAAGGAGCCGGAGCAGCACCCCCGGTCGTCTCCAAGGGAGGTCTCACCAAGGGAGGCCGGCCTAAGAGGTCAGCCGCTACCAAGGCGAACAGCAAGGGATATTCTGAGTAAGTTAAGTCTGTACCCCCATTCTCTGCCCGCATCCAGTACGTCTATGCCTATAGGCCTAGTTCATGCAGGTACCCTAATGAAATGTAATCATTGGGACACTTCCAAATTCTTTTCTTCTCCTTTGAGCAATATTAAGAGATTAACGGAATTTTTATTTTCCATCACAATAATATAAAATACGTAACGCTATTCATTTTTAGTTGAAATACCTTAACGTAGTTGCCCAATTAGGGTCATTCATTGGGCAAAGAAGATAGATAAACAAATTTTGATTTGACGTGAAACGGCTACTGCAGAGAGATGAGAAGCGCACAGAGTTGGGTAAGTTCCTTAAAAAATGGAATTAGTTCTAGTTACAAGTTCCTCATAAGAAAAAGGAACTCTTTCCAGTTCCAAGTTCCTCTAAAATAAAAGGAACTACGGCGTTCCTAAGTTCCTTTCCAAATGGAACTAAGTTCCTAAAAGTTCCTTTTTTTCAATAACCATTTTTCTTAAGATCTTCTCAAGAGGGTCAATGATTAGTAGTAGTAGGCCTAGGTATCCAAATTTTTACTTTAAACCAAGTATTTGCAAAAACTCTGTTTGAGATTTGGAGGAATTAAATAAATATGGATGAGTATGTAGGCTTTCACGACCCATGAATCAATTTTGAATGATCTTTGGGTTGATGTTGCACTGCTCCACGTTTCGCAACCAACAAGGGTGGTGAACACGACACAACGCAACAACCCAAAAGATCATTCAAAACTCAAGGGTGAAGTTTAGCTGGCAATGCGACTAATAATGGTGAGAAACCATAGGGGATGGGGGTATGACAAGAATTTAGAACAATAGAGGCAAATTTTAGATTTCCTGGAAATGGAGTATTTTACAATCCCTTCATCTTGTAAGTTAACTAGTATTTGACTCTTTCATTCCTTAAATTTGTACAGTCAAGTTATAAAAAAGGAACTTATGAAAATAAGTTACAGTTCCCGGAAAATTGGAACTAGTTCCTCCCTCAGTTCCTGTCTGGAAAAAGGAACTAGTTCCTCACTTGGTTCCTTAAAAAGGAACTAGTTCCTAGGGACTGGAACTGTTTAGTTCCGTTCCTACCCAACACTGAAAGCGCATAACTGTCTGGTCTGGTACAAGTGCTCTAGTCTCTCCACCCCCCACCTACCGACCAGCATCGTACATACAGGCTACAGTAGGCCTACGTTGCAAACCATCAAAGATCTTGTTACGGAGGAACAGGATCCGGGTACCCGGGAACCAGTTCTGAATTTCAATTTTACTACCCAATGTCATCCCCAATATTTAGCCTAATAAATTATATTACCGGTATCCTGAAAACTGAAAAGTAAAATAAAAAGTAGTACGGTAGTATCAAAATTATCAGAAAAACCTTAATTTCATTTTAAATGATAGGCCTAAGCTTGAATAGGTCAATGTTTGTATCTGAACACAATTTTAAGTTTTTTAAAATAAAAACTACCTATGTTGAAGATCGCTGTATCAGTGATGTCGACTTGGGCCTACATCGAATAATCGGAAACCGGTTTGAAACCGGTTACATAGGAAACTAGTTTTCATTTTGTAAACCGGTTTTTCAAAAATTCAAAAATAAAGTTTTTTCAATTCGCCGCGCTTTTCCGTGCAACACAGGTGTCACATTGTAGGCTGTAGGTTAATGTAAACATGCGCTTTCTCATTTCTTTTGTGCTTGGCGGCGATTTTCTTTCGAATTATAATGTCCTTTGTTCATGCCGCCGGCTTGTGGCAGTGTGTTGAGTATGCTCCCCCCCCCCATCCCGTCTGTCTAACTCTAACCACTCGTGATCTAAAAACCAACCATAACAATTCTAATGTTTTCAATCTGCTAGATGTCAAAGCTGTCACCAGTGGTAATAACTGAAATTAATCACATGGGAACAGAGATACTGTAGAGGCTGGCCTTTCCTTATCTTGTTTACTCTCCAGCATTCTGGCTCCACCCCCCCCCCCCCCCCCCCGCGCCAACGCATCGTGACCTTGACTAGACTGTGACAAGATTAAAAGCAGATGCAAGGAATCACGAGTGTTATCTTAATGGCCTGCCTGCGGCTGTTCCTCTTTCGTGATTATGAAATACTACTTCATCAACACGTCATTGTTTATGGGACAGCATTACGTCTTGGGATATTACGATAATAATTGATGAGCGCTTGTCTTGAGGGCTGTTTAGTGCAGTGGCGGGGGGGGGATATACACACAAAATCTTGCGGAGCAAAAACCGGTTTTTATCCGGTTTCTTAAACGATTATCCGGTTCGTAAAAATACTATTCGGTGTAGGCCCTAATGTCGACTTAATTTTTAAATATCTGATTAAATTTGTTATTATTGAAGAGTGAAGTGCAGTGTAGCCCTACAGTACGTACAATAAGTTAATTACCAATTAACATCACCTGCTCTAAAAGTTTCATCTCAATAAAAACAGTTCCAAAACATGAGCTCATGTAAGTGTTTTAACTTTCAGGTCTGACGACGATGAAGAGGATCGAGCTCCACGGTCGCGCCGGTCTAAAGGCAAACGACCAAACCTGAAGGACGAGTCTTCATCCGAAGACGAAAAGGTGAAGAACGAGGACGACAACGACGATGATAAAGTCAGCGATGTGGACATTCCACCAGAGGATGATACGCCTAGCAGCGACGACTCGGACGTAAGTTCACGTGGTTTAAACAGACGTCAGGCCAGTTTTTTTATTGGGACTGAAAATAGACTATTGTGAGCCTAACTATAATCTAGACCAAAGGCCTAGAGGCCACAATAAACTGCCCTTGAGAGTGGATAATAATGTATGTTGCTAGTCTTCTATTGAAGTTAAATTTGTGCAGGGCCCCAAGTCCAAGAAGAAACGAGCACCCCCACCAAAGGCATCGGCCAAGAAGTCGAAAAAGAAGAGCACTCCGGCAAAGAAAGAGAAGCCGTCTTCCAAGAAACGGAAGGCAGAGTCCGAAGAGGAAGAGGAAGAAGAGGAAGACGAGTCGAGTGAAGACGATCAGCCTCTGGTGAAGAAGGCGAAGACCCCACCCACGGTGAGTGAACTGATAAGTGGAGTGTCTGCTTTTCACAAATAGTAGCACTGCCCTACAGCTCAGAATTCAAAAAGTGAATGTAACTACATATTTAAATGCTATACACTATACAGTAGAATATGGTCACTCACAAACACTAGGGGAGCTCCCTTTTCCCCCTTTAAAACAATAATTTTTGTTGAATAATCAATCTTCCGTCTTGCTATTGTAAACGAGTCCACTGCAAGACCTACAACACGCGTACGGCGCAGGATACGGAGGACAAAGCTTTGCGGCAGAACACTTGTCTCGCAATTGTATGACGTATTGCTAGGCAACAGAGCATACATAGCAGCTGACGTCAGCTATTGCGCAATGCACAGTAGAGAAGTCTCGTTAGTGGCAAAACGCTTCCCTGTAGTTAGAGGTGGCTCTGTTTAGCCAGGGTGACAGAAACGGGAAACTAATACTTATATTTTTTCTCATTTAGGACGATGATATCAAGACGTACGTTAAGGAAATCTTGGAAGGCGCCAATTTGGAAGAAATCACGATGAAAACCGTGTGCAAACAAGTGTACAGCCATTACCCGGAATTCGATTTGGCTCATAAGAAAGACTTTATCAAAACCACCGTCAAATCTGTATGTACCGCTTTAAACATCAATTTGTTATTTTAAACCTGCCCTTTGATAGTTTGTGTTTTAATCTTGATTTATTTTAATTTCAGCTTATATCAACGTGAATCAATGGAACTGAAAGCGTGCGTCATTGTACAAAAATATTGTGCACTATACTATAGAACAAGAAGAAAAGTTACGATCAATTGTAGATGAAGAGTTGTCCTTATGTTCCACTATTTATGCTGCGACATCAGTGAGAAACTAGATAATATCTAGAGGTGACAGTTTCCATTCTAGCTTCACACATTAGCCACATTCTCATCCTAAAAATAGTAACTATTTTAATTTGTAACATTCTAATTTTTGCCATCATGATTGTTCTAATTTTTTTAAATTGCTATTGACTATTGTTGTGTACTACTTTGTGCGTACAACTGACAGTACCATCCAAGTACGTACCGTTAATGAAATAATGTACATTTTGCAGCACTGTTACAAAGTCTACATTTTCACTACAGAATGTACCTTTGTGAATTATAATTAGGTACGTACGGTACTAATAGAGTAACTGATGTGTACCATAAATGTTTAATGTTTATGTAATGAAATTGAAAATTGGTTTTAATATAATGTCAAACATACTTTTTAAAAAATCAGACTTTTATTATTTGGGAGAAATCATGGAAATGACTACGTTACCTAAATTGGAGCATCTTTATCACAATCATCACTGCATCCTACTTCTGGCAGTCAGCTTAAAGCCTCGTTTTTATGTGTCTGTTTAGCTGTGACGTGCCAAGTAATAATTATTGACCAATCAAAATGTGTGAGCCTGTTTAAAAATCATTTACAACTAGGAAGCTTCGCAAACGCTTTTTCAGGTGCGTTGTTGGATGAGCGTAATTGGTGCATTGAGATGCCAGGTGTTATGCAGATTTTCTGTTGTTCTGTGAATTTTGGATTGGATATTGCTTAACGTCTCATATTTATGCAACTTGGCTAATCGAGACGAAGGGAGGGACGTAAGGGGCGACGCGGGGGGACAAGAGGTGGGACAGGCCTGTGCTGGTCAGAACCAGCCACAAGCATATGGGGAGGGCAGGGGTTCCCCCACGTCGTGGTCGTCTCCGTCTGTGTCATCATCCGTTCGTGTTGTCATTGTCGTCGCCGTCGGGGAGGTAGTCAAAGGGAAGGGGAAAGTTCCCCGACGACGACCCAGAGCTCGCCATTAGTTTCAGGGAGAAAAACTCCCCTAATCACGGGCCAAACCACGAGAAGGTGCGAGTTGGAATTTGATGGCCCAATCATTACTAAGTCAAAGGAATTTTTAAAACACAAAAAGAAATCTTAATTTTATAAAATGAAAAAAATCGTAAAATTGCGATTTTTATGAGAAATAATTTTTTGATTGCGCTCAAATTTCACACGAATATATTAATTCATAAAATTAAGGTTCTGTGAAAATATAAAGCATGTAGGTGTCATAAATCGAAGAAATTTAAAAAAAATGAAAAAAACCGTAAAATTGCGATTTTCATGAGAAATATTTTTTCGATTTGAGCTCAAATTTCACATGAATACATAAATTCATAAAGTTTAGGTTCTTTGAAAAAATCATTACAATCGGATAAAGGAAAGCATGTAGGTGTCGGAAGAATTTTTTTTAAAAATCGAAAAACATCGTAAGATTGCGATTTTCGTGAGAAATAATTTTTCGATTGCGCTCAATAACGTGGCAGATCTAAGTTCAGAGATTTCGAAGGCCTCCATAAAATTTCATCGCAATTGGAATATTGGTTTAGCCGGAATCGTGTTAACAAACACACAATAATACAAACGGGAAAAAAGAAATACATTCCGGATTTTTTCTCCAGTTTAGTAGAATGGAATCTTCGCTTCGCTCACTACGCTCATCCAATTACTGCGTTAATAATTTTCAGTAGGGCTTTGCGAACGAGAATTTTAATTCGGGTCGAGTTTGAGTTTAGTAAAATGTTGAAGAGTATTCGAGTTCGAACCGAGAATATATCTAGTTTATTTCCAATTTAAGAAAATGTATTCTCCATTTTAGACTTTCTACTAGGCCTAGGTCTATCAAACAAATTCTTCAGTTTTAAGGCCTAGGCCTATCTCCTGGGTCAAATATTTTTGGTTATGAAGACCTAGGCTAGGGTTGCCAGATTAGTGAAACTCAAATACGGGACAGTACTTTGCGTAGTGATACTGGGGTCTGGGGCGAAGCCCCAGCCGCCGGAGGCGAAATTTTTTTGGGGTTGTGTTTTTTGGGGAAGGGCCTAAAACGCATTTGAGAGTAATTCAGTGAAAATTTTAAAGCAATATTGTGATTGAAATAGGGAGATAATCAGATAAGGAATGTACAGAAAAGTAAGTAGCTATATATTTCAGTTTCATTTTTAATAGTTTCATTTTTAATAAATTAGCTATATAGAACCAAAATTATTATTACTTTATTGATAGGCACATTTCATTGATATTTATTGCTTGATTTTGCACTTTAAAGAAGTTTCGAATTGTTTCATGTTGTTTATAACTGCCTCACTCACTGAATTCGAATGCGTTTGTCACACGCACGCCGCGCCCGAGGTTAAGAATATCACGTTACGGCTAGAGACACTCGCTACAATGACTCACCGCGATAATGATGCACTCGAATAACACCCACCACCTAACTGCAGGCAGCAGCGGCAGACTGATCAGGCACCAAGGCCGGCCGAGGGGAAGGGATTGATAACTATACGCCCGTGCGTAATGTTAAAAAGCGCACAGGGACTACTTTATTCTAAATACGTGATATACTGATCAATGGGTTAGAGCATACGGGACGCGGGAAACACCCATCAAATACGGGATTTCCCGGGTAATACGGGACACCTGGCAACCCTAACCTAGGCCTACAACTGACCTTGGTTTTGGAGGGTGCCATAGGCTAGGTCTAGGCCTATTGTACAGACCTAGGTCTAGTGCTGGGTATGGCGATGTAAGTTTGTAAGCCTAGCTAGGGCCTAAGATTGGTAAAATAAACATACTAATCTTGGCCAGGACTCAGACCTAAGAAACAGTAACTAGGGGCCTACCTGTTAGCACTGTCATGCTGTGTGTTTGATTGTTTACCTGCATTGTGTTGTGACAAGTGTTCATCTCATGAATATTTCAAAATTGTATTCCATCCTAGGCCTATACTTTAGAGAAGAAATTACGCCAAAGCCTAGTCCGCCGCATATTTTTACGAATCATCTGGCTCCTCTGCTGTTGTCTCGGGAGTCGTGACGATGTTACTTTCGTAGCAAACAGTTAACAAACTAGCATAATCAACAAACATCTCCGACACAAAAGTGGTAATACACGGTAGACGAGAATGATTTCACGAAAACTGACAAGACAATCAACGCTCGCATGTGACGTCATGGCTAACTCCAATTGGATCTCGCAAAGTTCAGCCGGCCAATCATAACGAGTTTCACGTCAGAAGGAGTTCGACCTATCGTGTATCACGAACTTGCTGCTTGTGCTTCTATCTAACGGAGGAAACGCATGACTTTTGACGTGTCGTTAAATGAAAATGCTGTTTTTACCGCCACTGAAAATTCGAGTTCAAAATAAAAAACTCGAATTTGTTTGAAATTGTTGTGAACTCGACTTGCACTCAAAAATTTGAGTACTCGCTCAGCCCTACCTAGTTTTTAGTGATATTTCAACAAAAAAATGGGTAACAACATTACTGAGTAACCCTTCACTTTTACCTTATTTATAGAGGTCCGTAAATGGTTTTATTTTTTAATAAATTTTGTTTTAAAAAATGTAGAAAGTGGTGTACTATATTATGTTTTCATTTTATTTTTGCATTTCTTGCATGACACAACGGTGATAAAATAAATAATATTGTTTAGTATGCAAAGAGAATTCCAATATGCACACAAATCCCCATTGTTTGTAGCGCACAGATAATACCTAAATATTGTTTCTGCAGTTTTTCATTTAAAAAATCATTAATTTATGTGCACCGTTTTCGTTTCACCATGAATTTAAGTAAGAAACACTCAAGTTATCAGCAAGTTAAGATTGAAAGTTTGTAAATAGTGTAGATAATGTTGATTTTGTGAAAGGAAATAGTAAAATATGGTTTTATTTTGCAGAATAACGGTTAATTTGGTCTTGCAACTATTTGGCGGTGTTATATGGTTTTATTACCATTTAGCGGTATTATTTCGGTTTTATTAAATAAAACCATTTTCACGGATCTCTACTTATTTAACATGTTTTAACTTTCGTCACGTCTCTCCTCTTGCCCGTAGGACGCTAGTGTCTACCGTCTAATTCAGGCTTTACCCCCGCACCAAGCCAGTGACTCGTATTCCAATAGTCATAAATCAAATCATAAAATCACAATTATCAAAAGAAATCATTTTTTGATTGCGTTCAAATTTCACATGAATGTATAAATTCAAAAAATTAAGGTTCTGAGAAAAAATTGCAATCTGATAAAGCATGTAGGTGTTATAAGTCGAAGAAATGTAAAAAATAGAAAAAAATCGTAAAATGGCGATTTTCATAAAAAAATATTTTTCGATTGTGCTCAAATTTAACACGAATATATTAATTCATAAAATTAAGGCTCTGTGAAAAAGTCATTACAATCGGATAAATCATGTAGGTGTTATAAGTCGAAGAATTTTTTTAAAAATAAAAAAAA
This sequence comes from Sweltsa coloradensis, assembly GCA_024449915.1. Classification (NCBI taxonomy): domain Eukaryota; kingdom Metazoa; phylum Arthropoda; class Insecta; order Plecoptera; family Chloroperlidae; genus Sweltsa; species Sweltsa coloradensis. Next base: position 76,254 of record JAMZAV010002356.1, on the reverse strand, counting down.
ATCGTAAAATTGCGATTTTCATGAGAAATAATTTTTCGATTGCGTTCAAAAACGTGTCAGTTCTAAGTTCAGACATTTTGAAGGCCTCCACAAAATTTCATCGCAATTAGAGTATCGGTTTAGCCGGAACCGTGTTAACAGACAAACAAAAATACAAAAAGAAAGAAAAGAAAACATTCCGGATTTTTTTTCCAGTGTAGTGAAATGGAATCTTCGCTTCGCTCATCCAAATAAATAATATATTTTAAATTTTACCTGGGACTTATACTAGATATTTGCTATCATCAACAGCTGAAAATGCTAGTTGTAAGTGACCTTTCCTGCAAATGTTGTATACCTATGTAACATGTTCTCTATTCTTTCTCAAACCGTGAACTATTCTTCATTCAATCCAAAATCACGTTTAATACCACCTACCATAAATACAATTTCCAGAAATTTACTTCTGTCAATTTATTTAGCGTCTCTGCCTATTTCTCAGACTCTGCGACTATGTAGTTGTTTGGCGTAAGCGAATTGAAATTCTGCCTAATAATGATTTTTAAGAATTGATGCCTGATGGCTATTATTAGGGTGCGTTCTTTTATTTGACCTTCCTAACCCGAACACACTACTTGTTCTTTTATTAGAACTGAGTCGAACGTCCCGCGTTCTTTTATTAGCGAGTGGGTCGACCCGAGCTAGTTTTATCTGCTCGGGTCCAAACACTCGAGCAAGTGGGGTCAACAGTAAAACGTAATGGCGGCTGCACAGATGTGCGAGTTTTCATCGTATTTACTTGGAGATGTATTCTCTCATGTGCGCAATGAACATCAAGTGCCAGGTAAGAGTCCTACAATTTATTACAATTATTATTATTATTATTATTATTATTGTTATTATTGTTATTACAATTTATTATTAACCTCTTCTAAAAGTGTTCTTTTATTATTGTCTTTGAGAAGTGACCTATCGCTCGACCCAACCCGACTTGTGAGTTAAATAAAAGAACGCACCCTCATACTAATTGTCTTTACTTGAGAAGAAGCAATAATGTTTATTAAATTTATATTTTATTGGATGAGCGTAGCCTAGACGTCAATTTCACTACCCTGATAGAAATTAAAAAAAGCTAATTTTGTTTTGCCTACCTACCGGGCAAACGGCTGATCCAATCTTTATGAATTTTGAGGGAACCTTCAAAATCTCTGAAGTTAGATAAGTACAATTTTGGAATCAATGTATTAATATTTCTTATAAAAATTGTGCTTTTAGGGCAATGAATAAGACACGTCACGTTGCGACTTGCGAGTCAGATGTTGTGATGCTCAGGGTTGGGAACAACGATTGTCCATTAAAGGCGTGGCAGTTCACAACATCGTGAAGTTCTCTGTACGATGCAGAATAAAGTTCAGGCCCATCAGCCAATCGGCACGGTAGTAAGAAGTAGTCTTCCACAAAAATAAATATTAGGATTTACCTACTTACAGTTTGTCTGGAAAGTGCGTTCGCACATTTACCAATAAATGTCCTTGGTAAGCTCTCGCACAGGGACATCGATGTTCGAAGCAAAGAGGGGTTGCAGATGCGGGTGGAAGCTGAGTGAGTCTGCCAATCGGTCCAAGGGTTCCGAATGTGGTTTTGAAAACTATTCATATTCTCAAATGTTGATTTTTCCAAAAATCAGTTGTGGATACAATAAATTTTGCCCTCGCGACACTCTTTTATTGTTGTACGAACAGTCTTGAATCTCACATTTGTGCTCAAACTTCTTCAATGCAATTGAACAAAATTGCATTGTAAATCCTGCCTAAGCAGACGATTAGGTCTATCGCAGGCGGCAGCCTGACACATAGTGACAATGAGTTAACCAGCACAGAACAAAGAATTCAAGAACATCGTAGCAGATTACATCAAAGGTTAACATAGATAGAATATAGATAATACTGGTAATAACATGAACATGATCACAATGACTTAGTGTTCAGACACTAGAGTAGATGGTTGGAGGCAGTGGTGTATTGGGGGCAGTCTTGGGGAGGAACGCGTTCCTTTTCTTAGATCAGGAACTTGTAACGTCAAAGTTACTATTTTGTGGGAACTTTGAACGAATTTAACGTTCCTTTATAAGTTCCTTTCGCCATCGTAATCCCGTCGAATTCCAGTACCTGATATCGTAAACTGCAGTATGAAAAATATCAATGTGAAATCTTGTGTTTTCGAAAATGGCCCCACCCTCGTCAGATGGCCTGGGACTAAATAAGAGTAATGATGAATTAACTCATTTCCCATTTATTCTTGTTTGAATCAGTGTTGGTACAAGGAACGTGAAAGGAACTAAGTTCCTTTTGAGGCACGAGTAACGTTTCAGTTCCTTTTTAGGCAGAAGTAACTTAACTTTTCAAAGTTCCTTTTTTGGGGGAACGTGCCTAAGACTGATTGGGGGTATACGCGAGTACACGGCGTATACCCAAAAACAAATATTGGCCCCCATGTATATAGTTCGTCTATTTTCGCTATAGCGATTTCGGAAGGAGCAAGGATGATAAAGGACTCTTTGACAATGAAGCTTAACACTTAAACTACTTTCGTTAGCAGCGGGAATCCAGGGACGGTCAATTTTGCAGTGTTGTCAAGTATTCTACTTTTATAACTAAATTCCTTTGATGTGCTGGTTTTCTGAGCCTGAAATACCAGAAGGGTTTGAGATAATGAGACTAGCGGGATTTTCTACCTGTCGTAAATCCATTTCAATCTATTGTGATCAAAATAATTTATTCATTGTACATTCATTTTTAAAATTACTATAAGTTAAAAACGTGTTTCAAATATTTAGCTGGAGCTATTAAATGCGTTTTTTTTTTGCCAAGTGTGTACGATCAAAAGTGACTGAGATACGGAGGATTGTTTTATTGAATGGAGATATTTGATATTGTTCACAGGAACAACAATTGTCTATAATACGGTCAGTTTTTATCGTAGACAATCGGCAAAAACGCATATCATAACTCGGGCTACATATTTGAACCACGTTATTAGTTAATTGTAATTCTACAAAAAAAGTCCGATGAATAATTTATTTTGATCACAATAGATTGGAAAAGGTTTTATGACAGGTACAAAACCTCGTTTCGAAGACGGTTTACGGCTAACATCGTACCCCCTCCCAACATCATGGATTTACCGTAGGGGGGCGGGGGAGAAATTAATGAAGGAAACTTGCAGACAAAGCCCGTTATAAAATATTTAGATCCAAATAAACAATACACACGTGATGATTATTTTATTCACAACAGTCTTGGGGCTTACACTTTCATTGCAATTTTTCAATAATCCGTAGAAAAAGAGTTATCAAAAATGATTCATAAAAAATTATTAAAAAGAACGACGCCTACGAAGAAAATTGTAGGACATAATGAGCATGCTGTGAACACATATTCTATAACTAACAAGTATTCTAAAACATTACATTCTTCCAAAAAAATAACGGCATGACTGCTATCACACAAAAACACATAATTTTAGCTGAATATTAACTGACAGCAATTTTAAATAGGCTTACCTCAATTTTATCCTGTCCTCTCATGCTATTTACACGAAGAAGTCATAGAAGTGACACCAACAATCGTCCCAGCTCAATATTACAAATTCACAGTGAATTGTCATCACACTATAAGTCAATTAGTTTTATATTGTCTCGATGCATGAAACTGTAGTATGTAAGCGCGTACATCGTTCTCTAGGACCTAATGATCGGATTCACTCTCCGAGCTTGTGTCATCATCTAAATTAACAATGAAGTGGGCGTTGTTTTCATTCTGATCATTCCACAGGTCCCAGTCAATAAACTTTCTTTCTTGCTCTTTGCAGTGCTCTTTGCATTTCCTCCATGCATCTGTACTAATTTCCTTTTCACTTAGACTTGGCATGGTGTTTCCCCTTCTTATCTTCGCCTTTAGCTGTGCCCAGATCATTTCAATTGGGTTAAAAACGCAATAATAAGGGGGCAAACGTACAATTTCGTGGCCATGTTGCTTGGCCAAATCGTCCACAAAATAACTTTTGGGAATGTTGGCTGCTTTGATAGCTTGCAGCAGCACTGGCTTTGTGGGTATCGGTCTTGGCACTGGCAAGCCGTTGTCTTTCAAGAATTGTATCATGTCACTTTTAATTGTGTTTGTAGACGGGATTTTCACAAGTTGATAACTTGCGTTATCCATCACTATCACACTATTCGGCGGTAAACTGGGTAGTAATTGATTTGAAAACCACCTTTCAAATAATTTGGCCGTCATGTCCTCGTGATAGTCTGCACTGTAATTTTTAATGTTTTTGGCCGACAGCAGCAAACATCCCGACACCCAGCCATCCTTGCTTCCGGCTTGCAGAATGATTATTCTCTTCCCTCACGCCACAGGGATGTCGAGCGCGCACTTGCTGGTCCCGTCAGTCCATCCCTTTGACACGAGGTCATGGGAGTCGTACCACGTCTCGTCTAGGTAGATGATTGACTTGCCCTCAGTACGCCGTTTTAAAATTTTACTAAGATAAATGTATCGTAGTGCTGCAATTCTTGGCGACTCCATTATTGTCAAACGATTGTTTACTTTTCGAAATCTGAATCCAAGATTTTTAACAAAACTGCTAAGTGTAGCTCGGCAGTAATTAAAGGGCACATATCTGTGTCGGCAGTGTCTTTAATGAGACGAGCACGCAGGGAATCGAGGGTTGGCACGTGTTTTTCGCGGTACATCGAGTGGATCGTTCTTACAATGTGATCGCGCATAAATCCATTCTTTTTTAAACTTAAACCGTTTTGGTTTTACCGGAGTTTTAATGCCACCTCGTTTGACTATTTTCCTCACCGTCGAATACCCAAAACCCGTTGCTTTGGACGTCCTCTTCAAAGCGCCATGTTTTTTATCGGAACGAAATTCATTATATACATTGATAACAATTTGTTGCGTCTTTTTTGGCACTGATCCATAGATGCGAATCCTACTTTTGTTTCCAGTTACACAGCCACCTTCTGTCTCACTCTCACTCGAACCCGCTGGACCATCATCAGACTCGGACATATTTGGCATTTCCATTAACGTATCATTGTACGCATTGTTATTATGAATCAGACTGCTAGAGCCTGATTCCCACGGACGAAAGTGAGACATGACAACGCACAAATATAATAAAATAAAATAATATATAACAGGAAAAAGAAAAACTTTAAAACTTAACAATACCACTTGTAAATAAAACTCGGCACAACAAAAATAAATAAATTTAAAACTTAACAATATCACTTGTAAATAAAACTCCGAATAACAAAAATAAATAAAATCTGGTAGGCCTGTGATACAACTGAACTGATCTCTTCAGAGGTCAAGGCACTACTGATTTAGAAATATTTTGCAAACCTCAATCTACCTGCTTCGGATTTCCTAGACACTTCCTATGTTTTTTTAACTCTTTTTTCAACAGTTCCAGCCTCAACTAAGAACGAAAATGCCATTTGTCAAATATGGCAGCAGTGGAAGATGGGATCAGCGGCATCATAATATTGGTGACAGCTTGAATAGACTAAACACTTGTTCGCCGTGTTATAACTAGGAAAACGCTTAAGTCCCGCCGCGTTGTTGGATGAGCGTAATTGGTGCATTGAGCTGCCATGTGTTACGCGGATTTTCTGTTGTTCTGTGAAAAAAATCATTACTTAGTCGAAGATTTTTTTTAATTAAATTAAATTTAAAAAAAAATAACTTAGTTTTTTTAATTGATCGTAATTTTTAACAAAGAAAAAGATCGTAAAATTGCAATTTTCATAAGAAGTAAATATTCGGTTGCGCTCAAATTTAACACGAATATATTAATTCATGAAATTAAGGTTCTGTGAAAAAATAATTACAATAGGATAAAGCATGTAGGTGTAATAAGTCAAAGAATTGTTTTAAAAAAGAAAAAACCCGTAAAATTTCGATTTTCATGAGAAATAATTTTTCGATTACGCTCAAATTTCGCACGAATATCTTAATTCATTAAATTAAGGTTCTGTGAAAAAATCATTACAATCGGTTAAAGCATGTAGGTGTTATTAAGTCGAAGAAAGTTTTAAAAATCGAAAAAAATCGTAAAATTGCGTTTTTTATGAGAAAAAATTTCCCGATTGCGCTCAAAAACGTGGCAGTTCTAAGTTCAGAGATTTCGAAGGCCTCCATGAAAATTTCATCGCAATCGGAGTATCGGTTTAGCCGGAATCGTATTAACAAACAGACAAAAATACAGAAAGAAAAAAAAACATTCCGGATTTTTTTCTCCAGTGTAGTGAAATGGAATCTTCGCTTCGCTCATCCAATAAATAAATAAATAAATAAATAAATAAATAAATGAAAAATGTAATAAACTAGGAAAACGCTTAAGTCCCGCCGCGTTGTTGGATGAGCGTAATTGGTGCATTGACCTGCCATGTGTTATGCAGATTTTCTGTTGTTTTGTGAAAAAATTATTACTAAGTCGATTTTTTAAAATTAAATTAAATTAAATTAAATAAAAAATTAACTTTATTCTTTTATTTTTTCTTAATCGTAATTTTAAAAAAGAAAAAAAATCGTAAAATTGCTATTTTCATAACAAATAATTATTCGATTGCGCTCAAATTTTACACGAATATAATAAATTCATAAAATTAAGGTTCGGTAAAAAAATCATTACAATAGGATAAACCATGTAGGTGTTATAGGCTAAGTGAAAGAATTGTTAAAAAAAGAAAAAACCCGTAAAATTTTGATTTTCATGAGAAATAATTTTTCAATTGTTCTCAAATTTCACAGGAATATCTTAATTCATAAAATTAAGGTTCTGTAAAAAAAATCATTAAAATCGGATTCAGCATGTAGATGTTATAAGTCGAAGAACTTTTTAAAAATCGAAAAAAAATCGTAAATTTGCGATTTTCATTAGAAATAATTTTTCGATTGCGCTAAAAAACGTGGCAGTTCTAAGTTCAGAGATTTCGAAGGCCCCCATAAAATTTCATCGCAATTGGAGTATTGGTTTAGCCGGAATCGTGTTAACAAACAGCCAAAAATACAGAAAAAAAAAAAACATTCCGGATTTTTTTCTCCAGTGTAGTGAAATGGAATCTTCGCTTCGCTCGCTACGCTCATCCAACAATGCGTCAATAGGAGTGAATAGCTCTACCAAAATCGCTATAGCGAAAATAGACGAACTATACCTAAAATATAAATGCCGGGTATATGCTGTACACAGCCTCTTGGTATAAAATAGGAAATAATAATTTGGGTCCTCCAAAGAGCAAAATAATGATTTTCATCAACATGAATGGGCCCCCTATTGCCGATTGGAATCCCATGTTAAACCACCGAAGGGCTAATGGTGAACAATCAAAAAAGTCTTTGAGGAAGATTTTGTAGTGTTGCCGGTGTTGCACTAACAGTTCGGTAAAAATTCTCAGTCCTGTAGGTTGTAATCACACGAATATAACATTTAAATGTGTCAATTAAGAATGCCTCCTTACCATCGTAAAGCCGTAAGGCGTAAACCTTAAAATATAGTAAATAAACATCAATACTGTCATGTCTCCTTTTTGTTTCCCAATCTAAATCTCCTAGAAAAAACTAACAAAAATTATTCGTTTGGATATGGATATATGGAGCGTAGCGAAGACCCTCTTTCACTACACTGGAGAAAAAAATCCGTAATGTTTTTTTTTGTATTTTTGTCTGTTTAGTGTTTGTTTACACGATTCCGGCTAAACCCATACTCCAATTGCGATGAAATTTTGTGGAGGCCTTTGAAATCTCTGAACTTAGAACTGCCACGTTTTTGAGTGCAATCAAAAAATTATTTCTCATGAAAATCGCATTTTACGATTTTTATTTTATTTTTAAAAAAATTTCTTCGACTTATAACACCTACATGCTGTATCCGATTGTAATGATTTTTTCACAGAACCTTAATTTTATGAATTAATATATTCGTGTGAAATTTGAGCGCATCAAAAAATTATTTCTTATAAAAATTGCAATTTTACAATTGAATTTTAATTTTTAAAATTTCTTTCACTTAGATGCTTTATCCGATTGTAATGATTTTTTCACAGAACCATAATTTTGGTTTCATTTAGTTTGGGAAAGTAAACTGATTTTTCTCTTTATGAATGAAAGTGATGGCATAATTAAATAGCGGTCGGGGGCTTCACCCAGTAGGCCTACTGTTAACGTTTTGATTTATTTTTTTGTTATTTTTTCCTGTGCCAAGAAGAGCTTCTTCAGCCATTCTTCTCTCTTGCTATCCAGTCTAAAAGTAAAATGGTTTCTTTCTCTGACCTGCTCGTAACATTGGGCAGGGAGTGAATTGTTATTCTGGAGAGTGGCGCACCTGAAAAGGTGTGCTGTCTTGGGATTTTGATTTGGTGATCTTCTGAGGGGAAATTAGGAAGTTCCAGAAAATAGGCTTACAAAAAATTTACTCGACTTGCAAGACATCCTGACCACAAAGGTGATGCAAAGATATAAAATAATCAGAGCAATAGTATTGGATTATTTCTTTATTTTTTGTTTTTTGAAGTACAAAAAAGTTTACACATCGGCAATGGTCACTTCAACTTCCACACCAGGTTCAATGCTGATCGATGTCTGTTGGGTAGTAGTTAAGACAAATAAATAGAGTAGGTAGTGAACATTCAATTTGTGCATAATTAAAGCACCGGTACAAAGTTGGAAGGGGAATTACCCGTCAAAAAATAAACAATGCACGTTACGTTACAGCATTACTTAACTTTCATGGACAAATTATCTTAAGGAGGCTGTGTAGGCACTACATTCACTCAACTTATTTTTATATTATATGGGGAGTCATTGAAAGATCCTACAATATAGTTAGCTACAAGATTTGATTCTGAAGGAGTTAAAATCTGTTGCATTTACCAGTAAAGAGGAATGACACATCTTGGCACTGCAACCAAGAGCAAAATTCATGTCCTCCACAGAAGTGGCCAGTAATTAAAAATTTGGCACTGACAAAATTGTTTTTTTCACAAGTTTAGGTAGACCAGACGTAGGTTTACTTTTCTTGAGATCTGGATAGGAATACCGTAGGCCTACTTAAGGCCAACTATTACATCAAGAGCGCATAACATCTGCCCCCCCCCCTAACCTATGCTTTTCCAGACAGAATAGCCCAAGAGACCTAAAGGAAAATATTACAGATGTAGGGCTACTAGACTAGGTCTAAGCCATTTCACTTAGGTGCCGAGAAAAGGATACAATCTGCTTGACAATCTCTGATGGACTGTGAAGGTCAATGACTCGCTTGTGGATTCGCATTTGGAATCGATCCCACGTCTTGGACCCTTCACCACAAGGAGTTTTCCTTGTAGTGATGCGAAGAATCTTGGTCGGCATGCGCACTGGGCCCTTCACGCGGAGGTTCTGTTTCTTCGCTCCATTGATCAGGTCTGAACAGACTGCAACAACAAACAAACACATTATTATGAAGTAAGATGTAAAATATAATAATATATTTTGGACCAGAGATGCCAGTTGAATAGGTACCGGTATGTAGAATATGAGCAATTTTAGAGCTTAACACATAATTATTAACTGGGCAATTAATTCCCAACCTTTTGTAAATATAGGCCTAGGGCTAGTGTCTAACTGATACTATGTTTATCATACTAGGAAGCTTCGCAAACGCTTTTTCAGGCGCGTTGTTGGATGAGTGTTGTAACATAACCAATTTATAGGCCTACTTTAAATAATTATTCAATAACAAATTTATAAGAAAACATTTTTATTAAACTCTTCAATGTTCAGTCAAACAATCAATGTTAACCAACAACAACAACAACAACAACAGTGCATTCTTTAGTGTCAAAACAATTGCGAACTTTTACGTATCAAAATACCAATTCAACTATTCACGCGTATTCCAATGCGAGTGTAAACCAAACAGTGCTGCATTCTAAACGCATCGCCCCAGAACCACATTATTGACAAAATTATCGAACAGTACTCGAGCTGCGATCTAGCGGCAGCAAACCTCAATCACGATCAGTGCCAACAACTTGATAACACCATTACCCGATAATTTAGTTCTAACAACCACCGATAGATTGCACTACCAGCGCTACCAACTTAAAATATGGGTTGGACCTGACTCATTTTCGAATCTCCCGGAATAATAAGCCAATCACAGACTTCATTGCATCATAACAAACAGTACAACACCATCCATAAATTTAAAGAACATCACAAAGTGCGACTTAATTATGGCGTAATGCAGGATACACAGACCAAATTTTGATGACGTATTGGGACTAGACACGCTTTTTAATAGATTCTGCCAAGACCCCTCCATCATAAACTCGCCGAAAGTCTAAAAATAAACCTGACTGTCATCCAAACCTTCGAGAAGCTTCGATTGCAGACGACAGAATCCATCTAGCCATACACGAGCACAGATGTGCTGAGACGAACGGGAGGGTACGCCATCCGAGAAGACCCAAGACGCCGACAATTACTTAATTAACACATACAATTACCTTCTAAGGAACTTTCACGATTGAGGCAAGACTTGGGACTCGCGGGCGTGATTCTCACCTGGACGTTGGGACACGATTTGGACTTCTACACCTGGGATTCGGTCTAGGGGGCCTAGGCCTATAACTCCACTTCAGACAAACTACAGCTCTACAAAGCACGTAAGCCTAAGGGCGGATATTGGTACGTAATAACGTTTTAACTGAACTATTAATATAATAACGAAAGCCTAAGGGCTATTGAACATTATCAACTGAACTTTTGAAAGAGGAACGGAGGCTTACATGCCTGGTAAAAACATTTTGAACTGAACTTTAAGCGAGGCTTTCATGCCATTTTTACAGGCCAAAGGACCTGATATAACATTTTGGACTGAGCTTTAAGCGAGGCTTTCATGCCATTTTTATAGGCCCAAAGGACCTGATATTAACCTGTATTTCATTGTATAACTTGTTCACTGTATTTCACTGTATAATTTGTAACCTATATTCCATTGCATAATTTGTAGGCCTAATTTCACATATCACTAAAAGTGACATTTGATTCTATTGTAGGCTAAGCCTACCTATAACTTGTACAATTGTCTGATTTTTGGGACACAATTAAATTGTCAACTTAATATTCATCTCTCATTTATAGGCTATTATTCCTGTTTGATCACTCATATCCCTTGTATTATTATCACTTTATGACAGCTGGTTAGGTCTATTGAACCCAGACTTACCAAGCCGTGTTCTACCGACTGCAGCCGAGGCAACCTGTAAGTCTTTTGTATTTTTGTATTTTGGTATTTTTGTATTTGTAATTAGAGTGGGGGTAGTACTTCAGTGTATGTTATTTTTAAACGAAAAAAGCGTAAATCGAGATTTTCATGAGAAATTATTTTTCAATCGCGCTCAAATTTCACAACAATATTTTAATTCATGAAATTAAGGTTCTGTGAGAAAATCATTACAATCGGATAAAGCATAGGTGTTATAAGTCGAAGAATGATTTAAGAATAAAAAAATCGTAAAATTGCGATTTTCATGAGAAATAATTTTTCGATTGCGCTCAAATTTCACACAAATATATTAATTCATAAAATTAAGGTTCTGTGAAAAAATCATTACAATCGGATAAAGAATGTAGGTGTTACAAGTCGAAGAATTTTTTTAAATCGAAAAAATCGTAAAATTGCAATTTTAATGAAAAATAAAATTTTCGATTGCGCTAAAAAACGTGGCAGTTTTAGCCGGAATTGTGTTAACAAACACATAAAAATACAAACAGAAAAAATAAGAAAAACAAAAAGAAATCGTAAAATTGAGATTTTCATGAGAAATAATCTTTCAATCAAGCGCTCAAAAACGTGGCAGTTCTAAGTTCAGAGATTTCGAAGGCCTCTAGAAAATGTCATTGCAATTGGAGTATGCCTATCGGTCGGGTATAGCTGGAATCGTGTTAGAAAACACACAAAATACAAACAGAAAAAAACAAGAAATAAAAAAATTCCAAAATTGCAATTTTCACGAGAAATAATTTTTCGATCAATTTTTTGAACCGTGCAGTTCTAAGTTAGAGATTTCAAAAGCGTCTCCAGAAAATGTCATCGCAATTGGAGTATCGGTTTAGATTTCGATGGTCTTTAGAAAATGTCATTGCAATTGGAGTATCGGTTTAGCCGGAATCGTGTTAACAAACACACACACACAAATCTTCGCTTCGCTCGCTACGCTCATCCAATGAACCAAGTTCGGACTGGATTTTCAATATCAGCCCATAACATTTATCACAAGCTTTCAATCCGGATTGGAATGAGGCACTGCAAAAGGATGATTTAGGCCTATGGTACAAAGAAAGACGGATGCTAGCATGTATTTAAGTTGCTTGCGTTTATCAATCAAATTTCAGCCTGTAATTACTGAGTGAGCTGGGCTTGGCTTCTCAACCGAACTGAACTCAGTACGCACCGATGTGTTCATCAGACAAATCCAGTCCGGACCCTGATCGCGTGATAAACATGGTCTGAGTACCGAGTAGGCCTAGGTCCTACTTGAGATGACGATGGTAGGCTATCACACATGTACAATGCGCTTTGGATGAAAGGGCCTCGGTTCCAGCCGATTGCAGACTCTGATTGGCCTACATGTTGATTTGCCTCGATGCGCTTCTGTACTCGCTTTTCGAAGCGGCATTGAGGGAACCAAACCGACTTGGGCCTTCGTGACATACAGACACTTTAAGAGGAAAGATCACGGCAAGCCCTTTTCGTCGCTGGGTTTTTGATTGACAGGGGGTGTGAAAGAAGGACGTTCTTTTCTCTGCTACGTCAGCAAATTTTGAGCCAATCCCGGTCAAGTTTCTGGTCACAGAGCGAACATCCTTTGAAATCCTTTGAAAAGAACTGAACGAATCGGTAGTTGAGCCTTTAGGCGAGGATTTACAATATATTTTATGACTGAGTCTGCCGAACCTAGTCTATTGTGAAGTCCTGTGTACCTGGCTATATGAGGGTAAGGAACCCCTAGACAACAAAAATATAATTGACCATGCGAAATAGTGGGATCTTGGTTTAAAAAGAATACAAATATATCAAAAGAGATGAGGTCTTATGTTCATATTATTATAGAAATTGCAAATATGACAAAAACAGAAATTTATAATCAGCAAACATCATTGATACTAAAAAGAACCAACTGTATATTTTGAGTGCGAGTGCGAGTGCGAGTGCGGTGTGCTTGTGCTTGTGAATGCGAGTGTGAGAGTGAGAGTGAGAGTGCGAGTGTGAGTATAAGTGTGAGTGCGAGTGTGAGAGTGAGAGTGAGTGCGAGTGTGAGTGTGAGTGTGAGTGCGAGTGTGAGTATAAGTGTGAGTGTGACTGTGTGAGTGTTAGTGTGAGTGTCCTGCTTGTCGTTTTCATCCGAATGAATGGCAAGGCCAGGGAGAAGAGTCCATGACCTAGGGTGCAGACGAAGGGGTACAACTCCCCCCCCCTTCCCTCCGACTCGCCATCACCCACTACAATACAACAATGTTGACCACACTACATCCTGTAAATTACCAAACGAGTTTTGTCTTCTTTGTAAAAAAATCCACCTCCGTTATCTTTTATGTGGTCCAGAGACGTTTGTAGTATAGACTATTTCGCATACCTTGGACATATTCATTATTACAACAATGACCGACTGAGTAATAAGTATCTATGACATACAGCTTCTGTCAGTCACTTCATAAAAATAAATGTTATTAGTATTATGCCAGTCAGTAATGAATCCATCCCTTACAATAGTTGTAAAAACATACAAAATACGTCTATGTTCATTGGTTACACAATTAGTTAGGGTAAACAATAACTCACTTTCAGTGTTTGCTACAATGTTGTATGCTTTTGCTAGGTTGAAACTTGAAACACTCATCAAACCGGGAATAGAACTCAATTCATTCGGCATCACTAACTTCCAATATATTTATTTGCAAATAAGCACGAATAATAATAATAAGGCCATGTGTATCTATTATTGGAAACGTAGCATATTGAATACAATACGATTTTATTATGTATTTATTGTGAATTTAATTTAATTTAATTTATTATGATGTTATCAATGCCCAAGCCGTGATTCGAACATGGAAGACCTAGCAAGTGCCGTCTTTTTACAGACAGGTCGTCAAATACGCCGTTTCTCAATACACGCGCCGGCATGATGTAAACCAAGATTGTGTTCAACCAGTTCTTTTCCAAAAATCAAATGATAATTCCACTTGCTAATGCTATCAAGCGGGAAAGTACATTCCGGAACACGAATAAACACACGTCACAGATAGGCGTCGGCATACGCACTGTTAAAGAAATAGGAATATGAATAAATATAAACCAATTAGTACATAATAATAAATTGCATTTCAATTGCATGAAGCTTAGTTTTTCTTGAGCTGGCACGGACAAAGAAGAAGATAATATATATTATTATTATTATTATTAATTCACACAATTAATTGGTCGGGACATTTCACCGCGTTGAATATGCTTTTATTGCTTTTGACGTTTCAGCCATACTGACCAATTAATTGTGTTAATTATTTTCCAGGCCGCGAAAGCCTTAAATTTGAAATTACTATTATTATTAAATTAAAATAATAAATCAGGGGTGCCGCAAGGGTCAATCCTAGGGCCATTGTTATACTTGGTATATGTTAATGCGATTACGCGATTCTTAAAGAAGTGTTTTGCATATTTTTTTGCCGATGACTCAGCATTAGTTGCGATTCATAGGAGGATTTCAATTGCTGAAATGTATTTGCAAGAGGATTTTAATAATTTACTGAGATGGACTCATGATGACGGTTTGATTGTTAATGCTAAAAAAACCAAAATAGTTCACATTTCTACTCCTTTAAATCTTGAACACAATGTTGCTGTTAAAGTCATATCACACTCGGTACAGTGTTTGCATAATAACGTTAATCAAAACTCACGTGACATAAATTGCAACTGTGATCAAGTGATTGAGTCGGTGTACAGTCACGTGTATTTGGGAATCGAAGTTGATCAGTGCTTTTCTTGGGACAAACATATTAGTAGATTATGCAACAGGATTCGACCGTGCGCAGCACAACTGTACCATTTAAAAAATATTCTCCCATATAGTTTACTTCGTATGGTTTATATCGCAATGGTTGAGTCAATCATCTCGTATGCACTGTTGGCCTGGGGAAATGCCTCTCATATGTATATTAATCAAATAGAAAGTTTACAGAAATATATATTAAAAACAATTCTACCCAATCATATAACAGATCATTGTTCGTCAAACGAGTTATTCAAAATATCTGATTTGCTTCCCGTAAATGTTATGTATGTATATAAGTTAATAACTAAATTTTATTATAATGATGAACACAAAATTAAAATTGACCATACCATATATACAAGAGCGCAAGCCGCAAATGACTACAGAGTTCCTTTGACAGCAAATAAATATGGTGAGCGATCTCTGCAGGTTAGTGTGCCGCAGAGTTTTAATCTCTTGCCGCCGAAATTAAAAGAATTGGATAGGTTGAGCCAAGTCAAGATAAGAGTTAAAGAGTTTCTTTTGTCCAATTTAATGTAGAATTTGTTACATTATTTTTCGTTTCCTTTTTTTCAGAGCTCTTTTTGTATGAGTAACTGTTCATTTTATTTTTTGTGTTTTGTTATTCAAATTTGAATTGTTTAATAAGTTTTTATAATTTATATTGTTAAACATTATGTAGGAATTAGCCATGGAATCTGCATTCCGTATCTAGCATGTAACTTAATAGTATGTAATAATTATTTTCATAAGAATATAACCCACAGACAAGCTTATCAAAGCTTTGTGGGCAATCGAATAAAATTGTAATTATTAATTCTGTAAGAAAACTTTATTGCTAATAATAAAAAAAAAAATTATTATTATTATTATTATTATTATTATTATTATTTATAATTATTATAACAATCTGATGCTGTGTTTGAATGTGGTGGTAGACCGGCAATGAAAAATATTCACACGCCTATTGACTCAAATGAGCTGGATTCACGACGAGCGTTTACTCTGTCACAAACTCCACATTTCACACAGACGTTTTCGGAGCATAATCAGTCCAATACCACTAACTCAGTTGCTGAAGATACCAGCTTGAACCATTCTAATCTTTGTTTTGATTTGCAATATAATCTACCATTAGAAGGGATTGGATCACCTTTATTTACTAGCACACAGAATAACGGGTATAGGTATATTAGCAATAAAACAACACCGGTCAATGGTGGTGTTACTATGAGGAAAAGGGACCATCCACTAACACCTCCTGGGTATATACCTATGAGTGCTGCAAAGATCAGGGAAACACTATTAAAATTAAGTTTAAATGACATCAATGTATTGAACCACCAAGAAAAAATGATACATGAATTGAATTCTAATATCGCTGTAATGAGTAAAGAGATTTGTACTGACGGGTCAAAAAGTAATGATAAGTTGTTATATTCAGAAGTCACTACCTTAGGACGAACTAAATCGATGGATCAAATTTCACCAGCAGAAACTGTTACCACAAATTTCTGTAGTAATCGAGCCCAAAATACAGAACCGAAAAGAAAAGGAACAAATAAAGCAATCGTGGCAATGAATACAATTCCACAGCTATGTTCTGTACCTACGGATAACACGCGGTTTGAATCGCCTCCTCGGTTAGTGATGGAGTATCCCCCTTGTTATCAGTTGACTGATTTAACAACACCCTCAAGACCAAACTTAAAAAGGCCACTACCAAAGAAGAATCGAATGGAACACCAGAAAATACAGTCTTTGTCTAGCTGTGTCAAAGGTATTAATTATTATCACCATGATTCCTTAAATGTTAATCAGAATGTGTTGCCATCAGAACTATCTCCCTCTCGACAGAAACGAAGGTCGCACCACTTACCTCGAGGAACTCGGACAATTGTCAACCATAGCAACTCTACCTTGCCTCTAGAGAATACTACTCCAAAAACATTGAAGGGTTTACAAACTCCTGGCACCGTCGACCATATTGACAGTTCTGTCTGGATTAACCGTATAGAGCGAGCACATTCGATCGGATGGGACGAATTTGAAAATGTTCTCAAATTATTGTCAAATGAAATGAAAAAACCTATTAAGTTTAAAAGTGGAAGAACTAATGGGTTAGAGAATAAAGAAGTACAACGGGGACTTAGTAAGGGACGTGGTAGACGAACTAGAGGGAACATGCGTGGAGGAGCTGGAAATCACGGACGTGCTACTAGACATAGTAACCGACACAGAGGTAGAAGACATGGCTATCACAAAGGCGATGAATCAGTTTATTCAGACCATATAGACAAAGATACCTTGAATGTTACAGAAGATGCAACTAAAATTCAAAAGTTGTATCGGTCGTCAAAGAAGACTGCATTTAGTTCGATCATGGGAGGTGAGTCGCCATTTTGTCAGATTGATAATGAGAAAATAGATGGATATTACCGAAACGTGTTTAAGGACCAAGGATATATATGGACGGAACCTCCTGAATGTGTACCCGACCTTAATCCTGGAATAACTATCAATAATGAGTCAATTACACGCTCTATAACATCAAAAGAAGTGATAGACCGATTATCAAAAATGAAAAATACTGCACCTGGCCCAGACTACATTAAATATGCCGATATCAGACGATTTGATAAGGATGGTGATATTGTGGCTGCGATTTATAATGTGTGCTTAAAAGAACGCCGAATCCCTAGTGAATGGAAACTATCCCGGACCGTATTAGTTTACAAACAAGGAGATAAAGATGATTTATCGAATTGGAGACCTCTAACTCTAGGACCAACATTAGGGAAGCTGTATGCTGGGATACTTGCTGATAGATTGACCTTTTGGGCCACTTCAAATAATATAATTTCTTCCTATGCAGAAAGGTTTCTTAGAATTTGAAGGTTGTTTGGAACATAACTTTGTGCTTCAAACAACAATTGACGATTGCAGACGCAAAAACTCAGAAATTTGCATGGCATGGCTGATCTATCAAACGCTTTTGGTTCACTGCACATGCTTACATTCAGGGCACACTTAAACGATTAGGTATTCCTCAAGATTTTCTCAACATCGTTGCAGATATGTATGATGGTAGTACTACCGCAATCAGGACTAGTGATGGGTACACAGACAGCATTCCCTTACAAGCTGGAGTAAAACAGGGTTGTCCCCTGAGCCCAATCCTGTTCAACCTTTCAATGGAGCCAATTATTAGAACAGTGACATATGTAAGTGCTGAAATGGGTTACAAGCTGTATGACAAGCATATAAGTGTGCTTGCTTATGCCGACGACCTTGTTGCTGTAGCTAAAGATAGTGCTGCACTTCATTTTCTTCTCCGCATTTTAGATGATGTTACTACCTGGGCTGGATTAAGGTTTAACCCCAAAAGTGTGCGTCATTACACGTACGTAAAAGTCAAACCATAAACACACAGTTTAGTGTACAAACAGGTATAATGGTTACACTGAAAGATGGAGAAGCTTACAGACATCTTGGAGTGCCAACTGGATACAACGTTAAACAGACACCTATTGCTGAAATACAACAGATGAGAGAAGATATGCACAAAATAGACTGTTCTTTGTTAGCGCCATGGCAAAGTTAGATGCGGTCCGAACGTTTCTTTTGTCTAGACTGGAATTCATTATGAGAGGTGGATCAATGAAAAAATCACTTTTCAGACAGTTTGACTTGGAAATAAAGTCTCTGGCCAAGAAATGGATGAATCTTCCTCAAAGAGCTAGTCCAGAAGTTGTTTACATGGCCATGCATGAAGGAGGAGCAGGTGTTATGCCACTAGGTGATTCTAGTGATGTACTTGCAGTTACTCATCCGTACAGACTGTTGACTTGCAGAGATGCATTTTGTCGAGAAATCGCGTGGGCGTCTATGAGAAGTGTTGTTAAAAGAAGATAGGCCGAGCTCCTAATAATGATGAATGTTGCCAATATCTTAGTGGCTCTATGGAAGGAGATTATGCGCGACATGAAGGAGCAATCACTTCAATCTGGACACAGGGCAAGATCTGCATCACGACGACTTCGTAACCGGATTGGCTTTTTATGGACATTATGATGTTGCCCGACAAGAGCTATGTATCAAAGTTTCTCGGCCACAAAAGATTCCTGACATTGCGGTAGTTTCCACCAGACTCACGCGGACTATTAGCCAAGACACTGAGAACAGCAGTGCGTGATTCCTATAGGGAGAAGTTATTGCATAAGAAGAGCCAGGGGAAAGTATTTATACTTACAACAAAGTGTTATGCAAGCAACCATTTTGTCGCTACAGGAAAACCATACCCGTTTTTGTGAATTGGCGTTTTATAAATAGAGCCAGATTGAATGTCATGCCTCTAAATGGAAGTCGATTCTGGGGTGAGGGATCTAAGTCATGCCGATTGTGTAACTATCCGCAAGAGACTCTGCCACATGTCATAAACCATTGTATGCGCCATTCCAGAGCATTGCAAAAACGCCATAATGATGTACAGAATCGTCTTGTAGCAGCACTTCCCAAAAACCGGCCAAAACTCACAGTAACTGTTAATCGGCGTAATTCAGCAGATAACAACTCAAAATTACGGCCTGATATCATTATCAAAGATGATACTTTTAAAAACTGTGAGAATATAGATGTTGCTTGTCCATTTGAAAATGGCGCAGATGCGTTCATTTTAGCAAGACTACGTAAGGAGGAAAAATACCGGGAGACTGCTAAGGTATTTGAATCAGAAGGATACTCTACCACAGTGGATGCCTTTATAGTCGGTAGTCTTGGAGGATGGGACCAAGAAAATGAACGAGTATTGCGCGCCTTAGGTATTAGTAAGAGATGTGCTACATCAATGAGGAAGAAAATGGTCAGCGAAACTATCAAGTGGTCTCGAAATATATATGTGGAACACGTGTCCGGCATAAGACAATATTCAGATTAGAAAGATAGTAAAATGATCTTTTTATGTACCGGTACAAGGTGATATTTGCTAAGAAGTGCCAGTGGCAGCGCATCACGACAGTCCGTCGGTGGCGAATACGCTCAACATAGCGTCATTACATCATTCAAGGTGATAAAACCACGGGTGGGAATGAGGTATTCTGAATATCATTATCATGGCAAAAGATTTCAGTAAGCCCCACAAATCAAAGCGATTGGCTATAATTGCAAAACACTTTCCACACGATGAACTGTCTCAAAGATACAAATTTTACATTGATGACGAGATCTATGATGAGATCGCGTTTTACGAGGAGTTAATAATTGAAAATACGGACACAAAGAAGGAGTGCGGGAAAGTTACAATCAGCGTGAAACATGCTGGTAAAGACCAGCAATACTTTCAGATTCGCTCGTCAGCACAAGCAACAATCAGCGGGAACATTAGTGTAGTGTCAAGATTATCAGTTGCGTTGACAGACATTTCGCCACGATCGAAGAGAGACGAAATGATTACTCTACTACCTCTGGATCGGGAGAGTTAACTACCTTCCCTGTGAACAAATATTGTACATCGTCAAAACAAGGACATCTATCACGGTTCTGTGGTGCAGCACCATCTCGCACGTAGACATCCAGGCTCTCCTGCTGCAAAAACCCAACCAAGTGATCCCATTCTCCGTCAAGTTCTTCACTGCCTTCCAATACAACCCGAAGTATGCAGATTTATGAGGAAGACACTCCTTGCGAGTATGACTACGAGAAACATGAATTTTTTACCCAGAACTGCGCCACATCCTCTCGGACCACATCCAGGCTCTCCTACTGCAAAAACCCAACCAAGTGATCCCATTCTCCGTCAAGTTCTAAAATCACAACCATTCGACGGAGTGAAAGATCCCTGTGAAGATACAGTTTCAGGACAAGAAACCTGACCATCTTAGTTCGATGACTACATCAAACTATGTTCAGAACCTCAAGCTGATCTTCTAATCATGATTATTGTAATTATGATTGTTTTTATTGTTTTTAATCGTGTATTTGTCTTTGAAAAAATATTTTAAATAAAATTGAATTATTATTATTATTATTATTATTATTTATTATACAGTTTTTAAGCATAAGCCCGCTTTGAGGACATTATTAGTCAATGATAGCAGTTGTAATAAAAGTATGCCCCGACTGGGTTCCAGAGGTTCTGGGTTCGATCCCCAGTCGGGGCATACTTTTATTACAACTGCTATCATTGACTAATTATTATTATTATTATTTATTTATTTTCAAAACGTAGTTCACAAGATATACATAATATACATAATACAATAAACCTGTCAAGACGGTAGCTAGAAATTAGGGCAAGCCCTATACCACAATAACAACTACGTCATTGGCATTCAAACAATTAAAACAACAGTTACTCTATTATCTAATATTATGTACTATCTATGAATCATGGATTGATTGATGCGTTCAATGAATGATTCAAGGGTGATTGACTGATTGATGAGATTTACACTATATTTAAAATATTTACAAACCTTAGTTTAGTTCATTCATGTTAGCGTGTGCATGTGAGTGCGTGTGCGTGTGAGTGTGACTGTGCGAGTGCGTGTGTGAATGTGGGAGTGCGAGTGGGAGTGCGAGTGCTAGTGTGAGTGTGTGTGAGTGTGAGTGTGAGTGCGAGTGCGAGTGTGTGTTAGTGTATGTGTATTCTCTTGTTGACGAGTTTTCCCATAATGACTCGGAGGGGATCAATCTTTCAACCTATTCTTGTCGTTTTCTAAACAAACCATTACGAGGCGACGAGTGTTTATGGTTGCTGCCGGGTTTGCGGCCGGGTTGGGGGAGGGGGAGAGGATAGGCTAGTGAAAAGAACATCTCTGTCCACTCGATGTGAGCCGTGAATCGCAGTGCACATTCCTTAGCCTAGAAGGGTCGGTATTTTGCCTTGGGGCTAACTAACCTGCACTAGGACAAGAATGAAAATAGAAACTTCACTGAACTACCACCACGAGTCTCCGAGTGCAGCACAATCAGTGGCTAAAAACTTCAAAATTAAAATTAAGATTGCGGCGTAATTAAGAAAGATATTTCGATGAAATTTGGAATGTAGCTTATTTAGTACCCGACAATTGATCCGTGATATTTAATTTTTTTATATTCGGGCACAAAAAAAAGTTTACATTTCACACTGTTTTTTAGAATTGAAGTTTGCAAATTTTCGTAAATCGCGATATCAAGAATCAATTTCACATTACCGTAGTTATCTGTAAGTTAAAAAAAAATTGAGTCAATTGGTTCAGTAGTCTAGACGTAATTTCGAGTTTAAGTGGACTCTGCAAATGCGAGCAGTCCTCCTTGCCCTTAAAGCGGCTTTGTGATGCGTGCACATCCATCACCATAATATGTAGGTACGGCCTAGGCCTATTATATTTCCCGTAGCAGAGGCCTTGTGAACCATAAGTCACTTCCTTCAAAACTCTGAAACCGGCTTGGAAGAACGCCCTTCGTAGTAGTGATATAAGGGCCTAGGCTAGGCATGAGCAAATAGGCCTAGGGTGGATGTACCGGAATTCGGCCATGCGCGTGAATTCGGCCACTTCCACTAATTTATCAAAATATAAATGTTGACTGACACATTTCCCTAGATTTAACTCATGTATGTCGTAGTTTGTTGTATTTTCTTTCTGAAATGCCTTCGTTTTCGATATTTGGTTAAGAAACAGTCGAGAGATTTTCGGCCACTTCTTATGTGAGCGGAGCTAAGACAGCCGCGCTGCGTGCCGTGCGTGGGTCTAAGGAATTTGTCTTTTAAATTAATCTGTATTTGAGTCAGCGTGAAAAGAAACCATTCGTCTGAAAGATGAAACCTTGATGCATACGCGTAGGCCTAATAATATATGTGAACAAACATTTTTATAGAACAATTACTATAACCAGTGTTCTCCCCAGAAAAAAATGTTCACTGGGTATTCCATAAACATTGCCGGGTACTATATTCATAGGGTAGGGACAAAGTAGCGGGGGTCCGGGGGCTTGCCCCGGAAAAATTTTGAGATCCTAGATTCGATTTGGTGAGTTTTAGAGGTTTTTGAAGCCTTTATAAAGTAGCTTACTTTAGCTGGTTTTGTGGTAAGAACATTTCAAATTTGATTGAAATTATAGTCTAGACCTAAATTATAATTATTTTCTCCTTTGTATGTAGGCTGTGAATTACAGTACCGTAGTCCTATTGTAACAATGAGTACAATAGGCCCTTGTAAAAGTGATCCTACAACTTGAAACATTGTTGTTGTATTTGATAACTTTATATTTTGTATTATTACCCTACTTTATAATTTGCCCTAGCAATCAATAAAATTGGAAAATTGATAAAATAAAATTGTTCACTTGTGTGTGCTCCTTGTGTGCAGTGAATGTTCACGATCATAGCGATGATTGCCATTTTGCCATAACTTATGTGTTTCGTTCAAATGCATTCCTTGTCGTGTTCTATATCAGCGAGATTAGCCTCCACGATTTTGTTTACAATCCGCGCTGCAGTTATCTCGCGTTTGAGTCAACACAGACTGACCGGAATGATGCGTAATTCGTAGCGTAGGAAAGGAATGTGCGAGAGATCTGGTTGGAGCGGAGAAGAGAGGGGAGCGCGGGGAGGTGTCAAACTACAGCTGACAAAACAAACCACGCTCGCTGAATGAAATGTGATGCGTCAGTCGGTGTTTGTTAAAGGTGAAAAAAACCGAGCACCACCACCACCGAAGCCTGCATGTGAGCCTGGGCGAGGGCCTGGGCCCTGGCCGGACAGCGAGCGAGTTGTATTTCTCTCTCTCACTCTCTCTGCAGTGAGAGACGTACGTCAACTCTTACGCCAAGTCAAGTGAATAATCAGTCACACGTTATTTTGATGTTTTGTCTAACAACATTCACACAAACGCAATCAGCTACATTTAACATTTTCTACATTGGATATTTCAGGCGTAATAAGAACCAAGTCAAGTGAATAATCAGTCACACGTTATTTTGATGTTATGTTGAATTCTAGGGATGGGCAAATGCGTGTACTTTCCTAAACGTGCACACTCTTGGCTGTCAGCGCGTGTACACGTGTACACGTACACATTGTTATGTTTGCCACTTGCTAAAAAAAAAAAAAAAAGATTTACAGTACGCGATCTATTTTATTGGTGTAGCGCCTATTCACGCGTCAGCTGGTAGCGATCGAGTCTCTGCGCAGGTCCCGATTTTCCGTGTGATGATGCAAGACGCGACGCGTCAGTCCGACCTACACGGAGAGCTGTAGAGATAGCACTTTGTCTCACTATACGCCTTCTGCGCAGTGCGCCTGCGCCGTGTCAGTCGGAAAGACAGAGCTATCAAGACAGGCTCGCTCCTCTCTCGTGAGGCAAGGCCGCCGGCCGGGGCCGGCGGCTGGCCGCACACAGCATAGGGACACGCACACACGTTTATTATTTTCGCAAAAACAGTAAACGTGTAATCGCATTAAAACGTGTACACGTTTACACGTGTACACTATCCCATCCCTAGAACATTCACACGAATGCAATCAGCTACATTTAACATTTTCTACGTTACATATTCCAGACGTAAGAAGAACAACATTTGTAGGTTGATCGTTGTGTGATGTGTGTCCGTGTCACGTGTTGCCTTGCCTAGCACGTGCGTCGCGCGCATCGCCGGATTACCGAGCCCCCCCGACTGCAGCCGATCGTGCTTCGGCCCAGTCAGCTGTACCGGTGCACCCCATGTGATGCACTGATGTCTGTCCGTGACATTCGCTTGAACTGGACTATTGGCGCACAGTGCCAGGCACCAGTGCTTCTACGTGGGTGCTCGCTGACCGCACTCAAACCCCCCTCACATAAAGTCTTGACATAGAGGATGGATGGAGGTGTGAATGTGATAATTTTGAACAAAAATACTATAATTGGCGGTAGATATGTTTGCCGGGCGGTAGCTAAAAATAGCCGGGCGGGCCGCCCGGCTAACCGGCTCTGGGGAGAACACTGCTTATAACCATTGAAATGCGAGATTGCGATGTGGACGGATTGAGCGGATGGACGGCGTGATGCAATGGAAGCGCACTCATTTCCTCTCCAAAGACTTCAACCAAAGATATTCCCCACCATTTGACTCATGTATTCGATAGCTTGGATATTTTTCTTTACGAAGCTCTTTGGTTTTCGACTTTCGATCAAAGGACAGTCGAGTTATTCAAGATCGTAGACTCGAATGCGTGTGTGGTCGAAAATTTCCGACCGGAGATCTAAAATGGCGGCGTTGTGAGCGTCGTACGTAGAGCTGACGAACTTTTCATTTAAATAAAACCCTTTTAAAGTTAGAGGAAAACGGATTTATTTATCTTACAGCTAAAACTCCGATTCATACGTGGAATAGTGGATGTATTAAAAATATTCCCTGATATAAAATTACTGTAAGCCACGAAATTACGATGACGCAATGCACAAGATAGGGTGGCCGAATTGACATTCTAACCTGTTTATAGGAACTTTTCGTCTATTTCAACCGCTCAAAACATATTTAAATAACGAATTTCAATGATTATATTCACTTCACACGTGTTTTAATATAGTTATCGGTTACCACTGGTCTAATAATAGGCCATTACTGTAGTTCAGAGTGCGGACGGATTCAGGAGCAGACAGTGGTCGAATTCCCAGCAGAGGGTGGTCGGATTGGGACACATTACGTATTGGTCAAAGATATTCAAGAAATTACAGTATTATGCACATGTCAAGTGATATAGTTTGAAACTTATAAAGGACACTCGGACCTATAAATAGAGGGGCTCCGCTTGGGTATGATCTAGTGACATTAGGAGAGATACCTATCTTGATTTTAGTAGGAACTAGGGCCTAGGCCCTTAAGTGGCCGAATTCTGGTACATCCACCCTAGGGAGCTATCCGAATAGTGCCAAAACGCGTTCATTCCCTGGTCTTATTCTCGTTTTACGTCACCGTTAGGCGTCATGAATCCATGACGTAGCTAGTAGCATCCGAATAGTCGAGCGCACGATCGAGACTCGCCGAAATCTGGAATGAGAACAAGAATCGGAAAAGGACACCTGATCTTGTTCTTAAGGCCGATGCACAATTGCCCGGTAACGAGAACGGGAATGAGAACGAGAACGGGAAGACGCTAACGTTAAGGGCTTCGATGAACAATAGCCCGTGAAGCAAGCCGACGGGAACAAATCAAATAATAAGTGTGTTAATTATATTTTGTTGTTTTGTTATTCCGCTCATGTTTATTCAATTTATTTCGCATATTACTCGCGTATAAACCATCAATCAGTTGATAAAATAGTTTTAGGACGTGCACATCTTGATTCCGATTGGTTCCGGTAACGTACGGAACGGGAACGTTACGGAAAGTTAAAACTTGGTGATGTTCCCGTTGTCGTTGCCGGGATACGGGAACGACCGGCAACGGGAAGCTTTATTGTGCATCGTGTCGTAAGTTAACGTGTGATTCAACTTTCTTCCCGTTCTCGTTGTCGTTCTCGTTGTCGTTACCGGGCAATTGTGCATCGGCCTTTAGTACTAGAACATGGCGGCTGTTTACGATACGTTCGATAAATTACATAAATAAATTAAAGATAAAATGCATGAAGCAATCTAGTAACAATATAGCCCCGACCAGGAATCAGACCAAGAATAAGAACAAGACCAAGTAATGAGACCAAGAACGGCAAAGAACACTATTCGGTTAGGTCCTAAGCCTACCAAATCAAATTTGTTGAAGGCAAGACTGAAAGGGTGATCTTGAGCCCTAGGCTTGGCTGACTTACCCTTTTCCAAGCTTCTTACATTCCGAGAAGTCAGAGTAATACGGATGCGATGAATCAGAGCAGCTTCCGCGCTAGGCTTTTCGGTATCCTTGTTGAACGACTAAAACAAGCAAAATTTGAGGTTATTTTGCCATGCGGCATAAAATGGCCGTGCTGGCTAGGCCTCTAGAGCCGTAGGCCAGCAACACCTTTGCGTGAAACGGTGTAGGCTAATTGCCTTACAATAAAGATTCTCATGCACTTATCTTGTCTTAAAACAATTACGCAATTAAAACAATATTATAAGAAATAACATACCATAGTTTACTCCTTTATTCTTGGTCGAGTTAATCAATTTACGTGTAATTGATCAGCGCTGAACCAATAACAAAGTACACGTGAACAACGGAATGAGTGGGAGAGAATAAAACCGGAAGTTCCATCAGTGTCCGCGTAGCGTCGTCGGAAATCGAACATATTTTGGTTTAGCGGTTGGTGCCCATGGATGTACACATTTAGAAGCGTATTTAGAAATATTTTCAAATCAATATTATTTAATTTTCATTATCAAATACTTATTAACATTTGAATTAAGCCAACAAATTA
Organism: Sweltsa coloradensis; assembly: GCA_024449915.1. Classification (NCBI taxonomy): domain Eukaryota; kingdom Metazoa; phylum Arthropoda; class Insecta; order Plecoptera; family Chloroperlidae; genus Sweltsa; species Sweltsa coloradensis. The sequence continues at coordinate 48,813 of JAMZAV010002356.1, read as the reverse complement.
AATTCCACCTTAAAACTTTTCTTTTGAAACAGAGTTTTCTTTTTTATGATAATGTTGGATAGCCTGCGCTAGCTGGGTGGCGGTGGCGGCCATTTTGAAGTTTGGCCTGTTTGGCCTCTGCTCTTTGTAAACATGCCGACTGATAATAGAAGAATTCAAGGCCCTGAATCTTGTCAAACTTATTCATCATTTATTGAAACTACATCCAAAGAAGTTAAGTCTACTATTTACGTTTCTAAACATGGCAAACGAATCGATGGTAGGAAAGGGAAAGAGTTACGTCGCACATGTAAGTTGAATGGCCCTACTCCTAACCTAACATTTACGTCAGATAGCCAAACGTTTGTGTAGGCCTAGGTATGAAAAATCGCTGTGGCTATTTAACCGTAGCTACGGGAAAATTACGATTCTCAATTCGTCCGTAGCATGAACGAACATAACATAACATAACATCTCTTAACGGTTGCAAATGGGCCCTTCCGCCCGGTGGCAACCACTCACTCCCCCCAGACCTAATTTCTGTCCCTCCCCTAAAAACGATCTGAATTCCCTCAAAGACCCACTAGCCACAATATCCCCCGGCAAGTCATTCGATTCCCTAACAGTCCTTTCGAAGAAACCATACCGACCCAGATCCGTTCTTACTCTCTTCTTACGCTGGAACTTCCATGAATGATCCCCCCTTCCCCTGTAAAGCCTCTCCTGTAGCCTATTGCGGATGTCCCCCCACCCTCTATTTCCCTTAGCCGCCCTTTACATATTGTACAACCTAACCTTCCTTCATCGGGAGGTCCCTACATCGGCGGACATCACCGAAGGTACCTGTGTGAAGTGAGCTCCCAGCTCCCGGCTCCCGGCTCCTAAAAGTAGCTCCCAAAAACCAGCATAGCCAACGGTAAAAACAAAATACTAAATCAGCTAAGTCACCCAGCTCCCAGCTCCTAAAACTAGCTCCCGAAAACAAGCATTTCCAAAGGTAAAATCAAAAATTCACAATGCCAGTTTTTAAAACAGCTAGAGCACTTGAAAGAGTGTTTGATTGACGAATTAATAGATTGATTAAATGATTGATGAATTAGGTACTTTGATTAAGTCAGTGAGGAATAGAGAGGTAAACAAATTAAATTGTAGAACAATGAGGGTTGTAACAATGGATTTAGTAACAAAAACAACCTACGCGCACAAACAAAAACGACATACCGGTACCCAAGCATAACTTTTATAACATACTGGCATACATAAGGAGGTAGGAATAACAGAATGTACCTCATTATAGTAAAAATGATAATAGGTATCATTATTATTTCAAAAACATACCTACACCCATGAAAATATAGGCCTAGGGTCTACTCTACATTTTACGATAAATTTTAATAGGCATATGCCTACTATATAGGCCTATTATGATCATTTTTAAAATATGTTTCAACACATTTAAACAACTCTTATAAACATGATTGTGCCAGGCTTAACAATGGTAGTCACAACAATGAGTTGTACAACATTTCATATTATTGCATGTCCACGATTAAATAACCGCGTTAATACGATTACGAGTACCTGTTATAACAATATTAGAGCTAATGCTATGCTGAAGGTCCATACCGTGTTCCTTTAAACATGCACTACTTGTATTTATAATCTGTGTGGGGAAGAACTAATTTTTGTGATGTAATAAATATGTCTACACTCTACAGACATGTAGATTTTCTGGAAGAAATATTCAGTTAATGTCATAGCAGTGTGGGCTATTCATAACAATTTTTTTTCGAATACCCGAAGACTAGCCCGAGATTGACCCGCGAATACCAAGATTAGTTTGCTATTGGGCCATCTCTCGGTTTTAAGACGTATCTACTTTAGGTTTCTTCACCGTATAATGCCCGAATTGGTAATCAATTGTCATTGTGATCGTATTTGCAACTTTACGTATGACATTTTCGTTACATAAAATTAATTTGCAACATTGTAATCATTATCAATTTTAAGTCCGTGTGACGAACAATTAGCATACAAGGTAGTCAAAATTAATTTTTCTGAACAATTCAAATTAATTTATAGAAAGAACGTGCTTTATTTATTCCTGTGGCAAACAATAGTTTTGAAACAATGCCGGACGCTTTAGTTAAGCAATCTCGGGCGTGGTCAGAAGGAGAGTGGGTGACCCCTTACCTCTGAATCACTCGTTTACCGCTGGTTAGAGCAGACGGAAGGTTCGAGAGCTAGTGTTACGGCTTCGTTCTCCTCGACGTCTGCTCGGCAGGCCGGGTTAGTGGAGGAACCTATATGACTGTCAAGGTTACACCGTCCTTTCGGATTGTACGTAAAGCCGTTGGTCCCCTTGGTACATTTCGAAAGGAGTAGGCTACGTGACGGTACCGAGTTTACCCTCCTCTCTTCTTCATCATCATGCATCGCTGTTATTCATTCCGTTGTTTACTGATGGTTACTCTTAATGGCATAAAAATGATGATTGTGGCTAATTCATAAATAAATAAAAGTATTGTTTTATTATACTTCAAGGGACGAACGCTAATTTCGAAACAATACAGGAAGTGCAGTGCAGTGTGCATTTATGATTCCAAACTCCAATAGTCAACTGTAATGGTGAAGGAATGCAGGAAATGATATATATTTTTATTCGTATGAAGGGCATTAATTTTGCAAATGCAGGACGTAATGCGTATTTTAGATTCATATTTGACTGACATATATTTTCAAACTAAGCAGGTGTTGGTATTGCTTTGTTTTAAATCTTGTGACGAACGAGTGTCGCGTGTTTTGTTGTAGCCCAACGCTGATCACAAACTTTGTGTACATAATAAATACAAAGAATTATAATCAATTTAAGAATGGGATGCATTAGGATGGTTGAATCACTTGAAACCCGTCTTCTCAATATGCAACAAGATTAATCTAGAAATAATACGTCATCTTTGGGCTCCTGACCAAGCGAACTAAGTGGTCATGTAGTCCTGTCAACCCTAATCACCCCCTGGCTCGCGTCAACATACTTGACAGCGTTGCCAATACTTTGTCACCCACCGGAAATAAATATCACACCCTAGGTCATATTAGGTCTCTTTTGTTCTGGAAACGTCAAGACACGTGTCTGGTAGAGTGGTAGTGGATTTGAGGCGTTTTGACTAAGATATAATCGGTACATGAGTCCACCTGTTTGTAAATTATATTAGGCGGTGAACGACAACATAGTGTGGTGGAGTGGACTACAATAAGTAAAGTACACAACAATAGACGTTCCTTCTGAAGACCAGTGATTATCAAGCGTGTTTCAAATCAAAAGGATTCTAATTTATAGTCGTTTACATTAATTTACTCCATACAAATCTTCAATAGTGCATCGAATTTAACATCAAGAAAACATCATCGCAAGTCACCAGCGTCGCATCAAGACCACATCATTTACTTACTCTTTGACCATTGCAAGTAGCCTATGTAAATGTATTGTTATTCGTGTTTTTTAAAAGTAATACAGTAAATCGTCTCAATTAATTAAATTATTCGTTTTATTTAAATTATCTCAATCAAATCCCACATCCTTATAAAACTCCATGTAATATTATCAAGGGAAATATACAATTTGACTCAACAACGTGGGCTTTTCGAACCATTAAAAAAAATTAAACTATGAAAGGTACAATGTGGCGTGGACAACAACGTGGAGGCTTTGAATAATTGATAATTGCCCTTGATAAGTTTTTCGTTGCTTCGTTAGTAAATTCATTGAAATAAAATATTACCTATGGTTGTGGGGTGTGGATTTATATTGATTAAGCGTTGTTATAACGTAATATAAAGTGTCTCGAACTGTATAAGAAAACAATAATGATTGATTGATTAGATATTGCTTAACGTCTCATATTTATGCAACTTGGCTAATCGAGACGAAGGGAGGGACGTAAGGGATGACGCGGGAGGACAAGGGGTGGACAGGCCTGTGCTGGTCAGAACCAGCCACAAGCGTATGGGGAGGGCAGGGGTTCCCCACGTCGTGGTCGTCTCCGTCTGTGTCATCATCCGTCCGTGTTGTCATTGTCGTCGCCGTCGGGGAGGTAGTCAAAGGGAAGGGGAAAGTTCCCTGACGACGACCCAGAGCTCGCCATTAGTTTCAGGGAGAAGAACTCCCCTAATCACGGGCCAAACCACGAGAAGGTTGCGAGTTGGAATTTAATGTAAAATGGATCAAGGCTTGAAAGATACAGGAAGTCTTGACGACCGAGCTTCCAGTGAGTACGATACAAAAAAAATGATGGAAATCTAGGAGGCGAATCAGGCTAGGACTGAGTAGAAAATATACACATTGGGTTTTAAATTGATGGAATGGAGAATAGAATCAAAGAGAAAGAGCGGGTGAATACATTGCAAGTTCAGATTGAAAACTGGGGACAAAGTAGTGTCAAGGAAGAAATAGTCGAGTCGATGAACAAAGCGAGATTGCGAGTACTATAATATGTACTGAAAGAAGTTTAAATTCGGAAAACAATACAGTTTCACTGAGTATTGAGAAAGAGGAATCGCCAATAAGGTGTGTGATTTTACAAACAGTGGAAGTAGGGAGGATTGACGATGGAATAGGAAGTAAAATGAATGGAAATACTCAAGAAAATAATGAACCAGATGTTACAACAAGAGTTGTTAACAAGATGTTAACAAGAGATTGTTGAAAATGCGCGCTAAAAGAAGGGAACATGACGTAGGTATAAAAATCGAAAGTATTTAAGCAAAAAAGGTAGTTGCATCTGTAGAAAAGACTAAAAGATATTTAGGGTCGGAACACGTAATCTATGTTACTCCATACTCGAGTGCTTGGATTGAAAAAGGTAAACATCCATTAGTTGCGTGTCGGTCAATATTCTACGTGAGTGATTTTACTGGTAACAAAAAATGTGTTTATGGAAAAAGATTAGGGATGTGATGTGGTCGAAACAGGTAGAAAGATCGAGAGACGCATGGGTATGTGTCATATAAATGATGAATTTTGAAATAAAACGTTCTTGAAATGTTTGTGTAAATTGTTAGTGGGTATAGTTATTAAATAGTTAGAAACATAAAAGTGTTAATAGAAGTACTGCAATGATGATTTGATCGGTTTAAATGGTACAAAAGTTTACGAAACATCGACATTAAGGTTGCACATAGACTATAGTCCTCAGAAACGGAAGTGTACACTGTTATAAAACTATTTAATTTGACCTAACTTGCGTTCGTGGTATCGTTACAAAAATAGTTTTTACAGCGTAAAACGCCTAAAATAGCTCCGAAACATGCTTCCGTACTTCCATCCACGGTAACGGTCGACACAATTGACATCGATGTAATTCTTTTTTGTTATTCTCAGCAAAGACGTTCCTTGACGTTTCCTATCTTGACGATGGCTATATGTATACATTGTATGGATCAAACGGCAAATAAATACTCTACTCTACTCAACTTCGGTTTTGTAATTTTTCAATAGGTGTTTTATAACGCCTAAAAAAAACGTGAATGAAGGGTAAATTTTAAAAATATCTCTATAAGCTAACATTTTGTATTTTTAAAAATAGGAAAATTTTGGAAAAGTACAAAACGAAAGTTATAGAGGCATCTTTATGAGGAGAACAAAAAAATAGAATAATATGTCAACTGTGTCAATCGCTACCGTGGAAGTACGGAAACACTGCTCAGCATCGAAATAATAGGTGCTCCTGTAAGAGGAACTTAATGAGGTAATGAATAAACTATCAAAGTATGTAATGTATTGTGCTGTCTGGGTTTTCAATTTGATTCAAGTACCAGATATAAAGATAAATTAATTCAACAAATAATTCGTCTACAGAACGATAATAATATTTATTTCAAGGTTAGTGAGAACATGCGAATATTCTCTGATAATGTATTGGTTTAGCCTCAATTATAAGATTTGATTTCTCGATTTCATTAATCGGGAAACACTCCCGTAGGTGTATTTGATATTGATTATATGGAAATCAATCCGAAAATTAAAAATCCATCTCAGCCCCCCCCCCCCCCCGGGTCACCTGATTGCATGTTGGTCGGACGCCTTAACCCCGAGGCTACCGAGACGGTTAACTTCAATCTTCTGGTTTGTTTGTGCATTATAGATGTGAATAGATTGGAACAGTACTGCAACGATTCTGCTGCCTTTGTTTGCGGGTTCGATACCCGGCTGAGATGGATTTTTTAATTTCTGGGTTGATTTCCATATAATTATAAGATTTGAGTTATGACAAAACTTGATATTGCGAGTCGAAGGTGTTAAATTCTGTATGAATTGGCGGATCGACAAATGGCTAAGACTACGAAGCATTTGGGTTGAGAATCGAATTAATTATAGCATTGCCGAATAATTAGAGCGAGGAGATTTTGAAGTTGGACTTGGTATAGGATGAATAATTAATAGCTATACAGGGCTTTTGAGAGATAAGGTGAAGTTTCGTCGGTTAGTGAAATAATGAATGAAGTTGAATAAATAGCTATACAGGGCTTTTGTGATAAAGTGAAGTTTCGTCGGTTAATGAAATAATGAATGAAGTTGAATAAATAGCTATAGGCCTACAGTGCTTTTGGGATAAAGTGAAGTTTCGTCGGATAATGAGATAATGAGATAAGAAGGAGAATTCATCGGTTAATACTTGTCTTTCTTGAGTAAACAGCGGTTGGTTCGATCTTAATTATGATGTTGATGGGGTCTTGTCTAGCAATTCATTTATACAGGAGTTGAAACACAAATGCTTTTCATATCTGTTTAACTGTCTTATAGTTTGATTTAGTAATTGGGACAAAACACGATATGAGAATAAATGTAACATTAATCTCGGTTAAAAATAAATCAACAATACAATATCTGTAAAATCAATTAAGAGTTGAGTGAAATAATTACGATAATCCAATGTCATGAACATCCAATAATGTAAGAAAACAAACAGATAAAAAATTAATCAAAAGATAATAAATATGCAGGCAATTGATAGTAAATTGAGTGCATGGAAGATCTTGGTTATTTTACTACGTGTTTGACAGCTGCAGTGGTCTAGCTAGAAGGATCGATGAATTGGGAAGTAAACAACTTTCAGTTTCCTAGAAGATAAATAGATCGAGATTAGGGTTGACAGGTTGTTGTCCACAAACAAGGGTCGTTTTACGAGAGGTTCCGTGAAGCAAGGGATATTTAAAAAATGTAGGTCAGAATTACATCGAGATAGTACTACGTTGTCTGGTCAGTTAAAAGTGTGTCATACAAATGTAGAAGTTTTAGAACAACGAAATAATTAAAAGACTGGTCGTGGATTAATCGTGGAACTGAATTTTTATTTGAAAGTTTAAATGATTGGCAATCAAATAATTTGAATAACAGTTCAATTTGTGTGTTAGTTAATAATTGTATCTGGCAATCGCTTGGTTCTAGATGAGGTATATTTGTAACAAGATGATATCAAAATAAATAATTTGAAAGATAATGAGTTGACGATTCCATGTAGGCTGTATTATAGATATAACGAAGAAGTTTCTGTTTAAGTTTGAGGTTTGTGGCTTGGTATAGACTTGATATAGCTATACAGGGCTTTTGAGTTGATGAGAATAGGGCTGTGTGTAGGCTGGATATAGATGCGCATAGCTTTCGACGAGGTGAATTTAAAATACGTACATCGGAGTAGGGTACATTGGAATCTGATAAATAAATGAGGAAACACGGGTAATGTGATAAAGTAATACGAGAAGAAATTAACACAAATGAGGTAATGAAATGAAAATTGTAAGGAGATAGAAAAACCTCCAAGGAACTAGAAGAACCGATTGTTTGTGGATAATTTATCAATGGTCATAGAATATTGCACTTGAGAAATAAATAACTAAAATGAGTAAATGTATGACACATGAACACTAAATTTCGAAAGAAAGATTGGAAATAAAATCGAAACATGGATGACCGACCAACATGAATATTATATATGAGTATAAGAAAATTATCCATTTATGAGGAAGTGTAAATTAATATGTTATCTACTGGTGATTGTTAATTATTTCATTTTTTAGGCGACTTCTTTTAATGATAATTTTGAGATGTGTTCTAATGACTATCAATTATTATAATTTATATTTTATTCAGCGTATTAAGTTCAGTTTTCGTTGAGATGGTTTCTGTAAATTGAATTAATATTTAAATTGCTTCACAATCAAAATATTCATTGATGCCGTAATTGTAGCCCAACGCTGATCACAAACCATGTGTGTGTACATAATAAATACAAATATAATCAATTTAAGTTTTAAAGTAATAACATTATAAAGTATCATCAATAGTGAATGTAATATTGCATCAGTTTTACACAATGCCAATGGGTCCCATTCTATGCAATGGCTAAAAGAGGCGTCAACCGATATAATCTCATCCTGTGTTGGACATGCACACACTTGAGTTATTTTATATTTTGACAACAATTCTTCGAAGAGAACCCATTAGCGAGTAGCCGCACGTGCGAGAATGGGGATGCATTAGGATGGTTGAATCACTTGAAACCCGTCTTCTCAACATGCAACAAGATTAATCTAGAAATAATACGTCATCTTTGGTCACCTGACTACCCCTATATAAACCAGATCTCCGAAGCCAGGAGGACATTCGGCATACAAGCACTAACTCACGAGGTGGTGAACGACAACAGTGTGGAGGAGAACCTCTGGACTACAAAAAGTACACAACAATAGACGTTCCTTCTGAAGACCAGTGATTATCAAGCGTGTTTCAAATCAAAAGGATTCTAATTTATAGTCGTTTACATTAAATTACTCCATACAAATCTTCAATAGTGCATCGAATTTAACATCAAGAAAACATCATCGCAAGTCACCAGCGTCGCATCAAGACCACATCATTATTCAAAGAGGTACCATATTTCAAATTACTACTAACTATTTAGCCATTGAAAGTAGTCTATGTCAATGTCATGTAGGTAATTAATGTTTTTTTCTGAAGTAATACAGTTTTCTGAGTGTACTCTCTAGTTATTATGCACTAACTTAATTCAACTTAAAATTCAATTAAAAAATTATTTTGTTCCTAATTAAATAATTGTAAAAACTGTAGTGTAGAAATTTAGCTTGCTAATAATTTCGATAAAATATATTAATATTATATCAAACTGTGATTTATTTGAGTCATCGGAACTGCTAGTGTGTCAACTGACTAATAAAACGCTCAGTTATAGCTGCTAGAATTCAGTACAGCCACCCAGGACATAACTAAATAAGTGTAAATATTATATATTTTCTATGTTCTAGGATGCAAGTATTTCCTTGTTGTTATTTTTATATTTACATACTATTTAAAGTTTTCTATGGTTGCTTTGATTTTCCTATGATTTATGAAGTGCAACACGTATTATAAGTAAGGACCCTGAAATTTCGTGAATGACTATTATGCTAAATGATTCTAAATATGACTGTTTTTACTTATAATAGCGAAATGCAGGCAATAATCACGTTTTTATGCTAAATTAGAGCAAAATCGGGAACTTTCTTCATTTTTTAGCTGTTATGTTTTAGCACAAAAATATTATATTAATTTCATAATTCGGCATTAAAATCAACATTTCTGTTTAAACGTAGATGTCACCCTGACAGATTGAAAGTATAAATTCAAATTAAGCTAACTCTAGGTGGCCTAAATATTCGTTTATATATATATTATAATGCGTTGCGTGTTCATTTTGCTGAAGGGCTGTGATTTTAATGTAATTTTTATGATGAAATGATGCCTTTATTTCGAATTTATATACTGAAATTGAAGAATTGAAGAAAGAAAATTGAAATTGAATCACGAAATTAGAACTTTTTATTTGCTATTTCTTAGGGTCCATTATTCACAACCAAGAATCTCTGAACATAACTATTCTGTCAAAATGTTTTTGTTTTGAATTGAGTATAGATTTACAAGGCGGTAACACCTGTTACTAAGTCCATGATTGGAGAGGGGCTCGATAAAGGAGAAAACTTAACATTGTTGCCAAGTTTTTGAGAATACATTTATCTTAAGACTATTAGCTCGACAAGTAGTATGGAGACAATTTTTTAAAGATTTGTATTATATTATATTCTTTGAAAACTTGGCTTCATTTTGGTACTAAATTTGCAAACATGACATTTGATATTGATGCCATTATGCCTCTTTGTAGATAAAAAAAAGTGTAGGGTTTCCTTGTGTTCCAATGTTAAAAGATAGGGACTTCTAGATTTTTTTTCAAACTATCTCGAAAAGTAAAGCGGATAGCTACTTCTTTCGATATTATGAAAGTGCGCTGTCTCGTCAACTGTGCAATGAGTGAGTGAATTTGGGGCTTTACGTCTCATATTTGTCAACTGTGCAAAATTTGAAGAAAATGTCATTATGTTGAGCTATAGAGTAGTGACTTAAATAATTTTGAGGGATAGATACCATTTGACTCAACAACGTGGGCTTTTCGAATAATTTATTGAAAGTAAACTATGAATGGTACAAATGTGATAAAACAATAGATCACTCGCGAGTCCAACAAACGCGGACGACACTCGCGATAACGAAAACAAAAAACCATAGATCAAACAAAACAACACCAGCAAACCCCGTTGGAGCGCCAGATGTGATACGGCCGCTGGCCGAGTAGTGGGTTATTTGTAGGGTAGTGCTAAAAGAAGTAAACTGTACTACTTAAGAGGGCACTTACCGGCTAATTTAGCTGAAAACATGGCTCACAATTAAAAGTCTTATTGCTAAACGAATAAGGCCAGAAGACTCAGGTTTACTCTGAATTCTGTAGTAAAGTTACATTTATTCTCCTACGCTACTCAATTTTCATTATCTTTGAACGCGTGTTAATGCCGATTAAAAAAAAATGCCATATTTTAAGTATGTTTGGTGTAAGTTTCTATAAAATATATATTACGTATAAATCAACCTCTCAAGGGCATACAAGCATAAAGTTGGTTGGCTAGGTTTCTTGAGAGCGCCCGAGACAAGGAAAACGGTCCAGCTAGACTGGATCCTCTCTTATCTCCCGCCGCTCGACAGGAGTAGGTTCATTTATCCATAAGGGTCTTCATTCATTAAAATTAATTTTGAACGTTTTATGGTGTAATCGCAATTTCACACTAATTTGATGAACTGGATTTGCATAGTGCATCACCCCAATACCCCAACAAGTTTTTTCAATTTCTTTGTAGGTGTATGTTTAGCATAGTTGGTAGTTACGTTACATTTTTGTTAAATAGGAAATCGCTAAAGTCCCGCCGCGTTGATGGATGAGCTTTTTTAAGTTTTTAGTTTGCGTGGGATATCTTTACTTTTGCAAGTGCTTTGTTTTGCTGCCTACGCATTGTAGGTTATTGTTGTCAAGTTTCTATTGATACCTTTCAATTGGTATTATTTACCGTAAAAAACTTATATTAAAAGCTTTATTTCTATGGATTCTGTCTAACTTTTTCAACTTTTTCTTTCAAAAGGTACTACATCGTCATAACCTTAATGTCCACATGTATAATATGAACGTTGTAGCCCCACCCGTTTGGTCAGAATTGGCCCAAATGTCACGAAAATATCGCACAAAAAATCGAAAAAAATCGTAAAAGTACGATATTCATGAGAAATATTTCTTCGATTGTACCCAAAAACGTAGCAAGTCTAAGTTCAGATATTTCGAAGGTCCTGTCAAATTTTCATTAGGATCGCATAAGCCGTTTGCCCGGTAGAGAACGAACAAACAGACAAAAATACAAAAAAACAAAAAACAAACAAAAAAACAAACAAAAAAAACACCCGAGTTAAATTTTTTGGGGGGTCAGAGTAATTGAAGTCTTCGCTTCGCTCATCCAATTATTCTTGAAGCTGCTGTGAATATCGTTTGTAGATTTGGTTATATTTGGTAGGTCGCTTGTTCGATACAGTGTGTTAATAGCACTAGGAAAACGCTTAAGTCCCGCCGCGTTGATGGATGAGCGTTTTTGTATGTTTTTAGTTTGCGTGGGACCACTTTTCCTTTGCAAGTGCTTTGTGAATGCATTGTAGGTGATTTTTGTCAAGTTTCTATTGTTACTTGTTAATTGTTATTATAAACCTCATAAACTCATTGGATGAGCGTAGCGAGCGTAGCGAGCGAAGCGAAAACTTCAATTTCACTGACCCCTCAAAAAATTTAGCTCCAATGTTTTTTTGTTTTTGTTTTTGTTTTTTTTTTTTGTTTGTTTTTCCGTCTGTTTGTTCGCACGATTCCGGGCAAACGGCATATGCGATCTTGATGAAATTTTAAAGGGACTTTCGAAATCTCTTAACTAAGACCTGCCACGTTTTTGGGTACAATCGAAGAAATATTTCTCATGAATATCGTACTTTTACGATTTTTTTCGATTTTTAATGCGATATTTTCGTGACATTTGGGCCGATTCTGACCAAACGGGTAAGGCTAGAACGTTCATATTTCACATGGACATTATGATTATGGTGATGTAGTACCTTTTGAAAGAAAAAGTTAAAAATGTTAGCCAAAAATTACTGAAATAAAGGTTTTATGTGTTTTTCGATTTTAAGTGCGATATTTTCGTCACGTTTGGGCCGATTCTTACCAAACAGGTGGGGCTACAACGTTCATATTTCACATGGACATTAAGGTTTTAGTGATGTAGTACCTTTTGAAAGAAAAAGTTGAAAAAGTTAGCCAGAATCCATAGAAAAAAATGTTTTAATATGAGTTTTTGAGGTTTATAATAACAATTAACAAGTAACAATAGAAACTTGATAAAAATCACCTACAATGCATTCACAAAGCACTTGCAAAGGAAAAATGGTCCCACGCAAACTAAAAACTTACAAAAACGCTCATCCATCAACGCGGCGGGACTTAGCGTTTTCCTAGTGTTAAAACATTTATTTCTATGGATTCTGGCTAACTTTTTCAACTTTTTCTTTCAAAAGGTACTACATCACCATAACCTTAATGTCCATGTGAAATATGAACGTTCTAGCCCCACCCGTTTGGTCAGAATCGGCCTAAATATCACGAAAATATCGCACTAAAAATCGAAAAAAATCGTAAAAGTGCGATATTCATGAGAAATATTTCTTCGATTGTACCCAAAAACGTGGCACGTCTAAGTTCAGAGATTTCGAAGGTCCCCTTCAATTTTTATCAAGATCGCTTATGCCGTTTGCCCGGAATCGTGCGAACAAACAGACAAAAAACAAACAAACAAAAAAAACAAAAACATTGGAGCTAAATTTTTTGAGGGGTCAGTGAAATTGAAGTTTTCGCTTCGCTCGCTACGCTCATCCAATCAAATGCCTTTGATTCAACTAAGCAAAAATTTGACGAATTTGTTCGTTTAAAAACATTATTTCAATGAAGACGTTTTTCAATATTTAAAAAAAATGCTTGTCAAAGTTAAACCAGCAAACGCTTAATCACAGTTTTCTGGGATTTGCACGTATTCCACTCATTACTAATTATTGTAAAGCTCATAAGCATGCGACCGCAGACCAGTTTTTTGTTGTAAGACTAAGAGAGGTTCTGACTTCTGAGTGCGATCTTTATCTGTCCAGTGTCAAGCCACCCATCAGGAAAATATTGAGGAAAAAAGGTAGAACTTCGCGGTTGCTCTCGAAGGGTGGCGGCCACAATAGATTTAAGCTTAATCTTATTCAAAGTATAGGGTAACGCATTATCTTTAATCGTTTGTCTGTCAGATTGTTTTACAAAAGTATGTTTCGAGATAAATAACATGGGTAAGATAGAGCAAACAAGCAGCGGGAAGTGCCTTCTTAATCAAACTATGTTTATTATTTAATAAAGGGGTGCCGAGTGCCACGCACTTCACGGCACGCGAGAGGTGAATGTGCCCTACCACCTGTGATCTGTCACAACACTGCCCGTCTCGGCGGGCGATCCCAGCATCCCCTCCCACGGCACGCAGGCCGTCGGTCAACATCCCCCCCTCCTCCCTACTACGGAAGGATTGGTTCCTACTTCCTACAATACTGACCAACGCAAGTAAACACAACACCCGAAACAATGCCGCCGCCTTGTCAATGTACAGCAGATCTCGTAGCGAGTATTGTAAGGATTATGTTGAGCAAGGTTAGTAAAGTTGGTGACATCATTATTAATAAAGGGCGCTCGCCAAATAGTTTATTTGGGCAAATCACCATAGCTTTATATGGGAAATATTGTTCTAAAAAAGCCATCCAATTGCGAACGTGGTGGGCAAGGGATGCGTGTGGCATCAAAACGGAGGTAAATCGCCGGTTAACTGATAGATTGCAGTCTACAGTTCCAACTAGTGATTTACCCATAGCGTTGCCCATTCCCATCAACGATCCAAATCAAATAGCAAAGTGCTTGTTTGAAAAGTCTAAAGGATTTCATAACAATGCCTTTGAAAACGTAATTGGTAAAAGTTGTTCCCAAAATCATGTTATCACATCAATGTGTATGCAGCTAGGAAACAACACCCATCACAAGACTAAACTGAAACTATTCAGGCGTTTACAAAGAAACTTCCTACGTGTAAAGGATAGATACAATGAGCTTATCACTCGCTCCAAAGCGAGGAGCGATAGTCCCGTGTCTTTATCTAACAGTAGCCTGAGTGACCACTCTCATATGAGAGTGGTTGAATATTCGACTGATAAATCTCGAGTTGAAGCACAAAACAACACAAACTCAATTGAAATTTCGTTTTCAGATCGAAATAACATTTTGCATCAATCTCTTACAACCGGAACAAAAGCTATGCCTACAGTACAACATACCGATGCACATTCAGTTCATGACACATCGGTTTTGTTAGTTGGGGATTTTAACGACTTCCTTCCAGGCGGGGCATCGACCCCAATTTTGTTCGAACCGGATGAACTGATATCTGATGGCGAAGAGCGAAGTATAGTTCCACTTCATTCTAGTGCAATAAATTCATTTCCAAATGTACCCCTTTCTGAAAGTGATGATGATTTTGTAGATAAAACTGCTTCCATAAATATGCGTTTGTCTCCAATTTGCTTTCGAGGCAGGGCATCGACTCCAGTTTTGTTCGAATCGGATGAACTGATATCTGAAGGCGAAGAGAACATAAGCACGCAAAGTATAGTTCCACATAATTCCGGTGCAATAAGTTCATTTTCAAATGTATCCCTTCCTGACAGTAATGATTTTGTGGATAAAACGTCATCTCAAAATATGTGTTTGATTCCACATCGAGTCATAACAGTACCACCAACATCGCATTCAATACTTAAAGTCGATTTAAAAGAACACAAAAATTTCCTCCAATCAACTTTGCCTTCTACATGTGGCGTTACTAAACAAACAAAAACAACAACACAACACAAACAACAAACAAACAAAGGAACGGAACAAACAACACACACGACACAAACAAACAAACAGATGAACAGCAGTTCAGATGTGCACATGGCTAACGCTGATGCTGCTAACTCCACAGTCAACGCCTCAAAAACAACAAATAGCAGCTATGAAACCAATAAACATTTGACCAATCTCTCTGAATCTGTGATCCATAATCGATTAAATAATTTTAGCAATTGTTTGACAAAAGTAGCTAGCTTTCAATTTGATTATTGTGATTGGAAATTTTTTTTTAAAGATTCTTCATTCATTAAAGGCAAATACATTCAAGCAATATACCGTAAATTCCTGGAAGTCGATAAATTCAAATGTGTTGTTAATGTTAAAAAAACACGCATGCAAAAAAAACTGTTTGCAGTAATATGTGCATACTGTTCGCACCATAATTGTCGCAAGTTCAAATTCATCATTCGGAAGAAACCGGTAAAAGGCCAGCCGATGTGCGTGACTGTTTTTAGTAATAGAGCTCCTATTTGCCACAAAGAGTACAGGACAAGGTACCTAAATGGTGAAGATCGTGTTCAAGCTAAAAACAAATTGCGTACTCAGCTACCATCACAATACAAAACGGACCAACTACTAAAAGCGAATTCGGAAGTATTGCTAGATGGGAATACACAAGATCTGAAATCCTACGATGTTTATCGCACCGCACGTCAAGAGTGTCTCCAAGAATTCGACCTGGATGCTGATGATTTTATTGATCTTTATAAAATGCAAAAAGAAACATACGACGAAGGCAACCACGAATACGAGTACATTCAAGAGATAGGAATGCCTCTGCATAGTTATGTATACAGTAAAGAACAGCTTGGCGTTGTGAAAGTTCAAGGGATCAGACATGATTTGCCAACATTATTCTTTGATGCAACGGGCTCTGTTGTAAGGCCAATGAAAGTTAACAAAAAGCGAGTATTATATTATGCAGGAGTAATACTTGTGAACGAGAGAGTATTTCCTGTTTTGGAGATGGTAAGTTCTCAACATGATTCCGTTACAATAGGCAAATTTTTACTGAGCTTTAAAAGATATGCAGAGCTAAAAGCCAAAAAATGGCCCCTTTTTTCCCGTGTAGTAACTGATTTTTCATTTGCCTCAATCAATGCAGTATGTGAGATGTGGAATCTGAAAACACTCTCACAGTACCTACAGTTATGTTACAGATGGGTTACAGGTGCACTTCATGTACAATTTATGGAGAAGATAGTAACTGTCCACCTATGCTGTGCACACTTGATGAAGAATATGGCTGATAACGTAGGAAGACTAACTACTAAAAGGGTTGTGAAGAGTTTTGTGGTCGAAGTATTGGGTGCTTTGTTTAACATCAGCAGCTACCTAACGATCAAGACCTTGTTCACTAATTTAGCAGTAGTTTTAACATCAAGTCACAAAACAATAGCTTGTCAGGATTCTTTGAGGTCCATCATGCGCATTGTCGATCCTGACGTATCTACGATTCATGATGAAGTCAGCATGGAAAGTGTCATCGAAATTGACGACGACTTTCCTACTGAGAGTAAAACTGTCTACGAGAGCAGTCCGTTTTATCAATCTTTCCACAAAATTCTCGAAGAACTAGAGAACGATGAGGACTGTTTTCAGTTGGAGGTAAATACGTTTTACAACCCAACTATTCTGCAACTAATCCTGAAAAGGTACATACCTTATCTACCTTTGTGGACCGGCATTCTCATCAATGTGACAGACGACGGTAATTCGTGTAGGCTCAGTAATGCTCCAGTTGAGAACCATTTCAACCAAACTAAGAATTTTTTCGAACCAGTCTCAGTCAATATGCGGATAAGTAGATTTTGGAGAAGGAGTCGACGACAAACATTGGCAACACACAAAGAAATAGTATTCAACATACCCAAGAGGCGCTTGGCTCAAGGGACGGAAGCCACTAAATGTGTAGACGTAGCTACAACAAATGAAATCCCGTTATCAAACCGAAAAAGGAGGTTAAAGGCTACCAACTTTGTCGACAAACCTAATAAAAAGAGTGCTAAGGATAAAACCGAAATGGAGCCCAATGATCCCCGTCAACAAGAATGTTGGAATAAAAAGAGGAAGGTTCGTCATTCATACTTCTCTACTCCTCAGTTGAAGAAGATTAATGGGTTTCTAAAGAAAAGTAACCTGAAAAATAAGAAGGGAACATGTGACAAGCAGCAACAATGCCTACATCTCACAGCAAGCAACAAAACAAAAACAAAACAAGTGAAGCCTAGTTTCAGCTTCTCTCCAACCATCGATGTCAATGAGTACCTAACTGATGATGACCACCTTAACAAACCAGCAGATCCTGACTTGATGGTGGCCATACAGCAGTCGCTGCAAGTTGATAAGCAATTACATCTCACAGCAACGAGCAACAAAACAAAAACAAAACAAGTGATACCTAGTTTTAGCTTCTCTCCAACCATCGATGTCAATGAGTACCGGTACATAACTGATGTTGACCTCC
The DNA here is from genome assembly GCA_024449915.1 of Sweltsa coloradensis. Classification (NCBI taxonomy): domain Eukaryota; kingdom Metazoa; phylum Arthropoda; class Insecta; order Plecoptera; family Chloroperlidae; genus Sweltsa; species Sweltsa coloradensis. The sequence continues at coordinate 30,936 of JAMZAV010002356.1, read as the reverse complement.
TTAACAAACCAGCAGATCCTGACTTGATGGTGGCCATACAGCAGTCGCTGCAAGTCGATAAGCGTTTACATCTCACAGCGAGCAACAAAACAAAAACAAAACAAGTGATGCCTAGTTTAAGCTTCTCTCCAACCATCGATGTCAATGAGTACCGGTACAAAACTGATGTTGACCTCCTTAACAAACCAGGAGATCCTGACTTGATGGTGGCCATACAGCAGTCGCTTCAAGTTGATAAGCTAAGTAGTGTCCAGCAAAAGTATGAAGAAGCATTGCAATTAGCATTAAAAGAATCTCTCAATTTGCATCAGGTTTTGAGAAGGGGTACTTCATTGAATCTTCTTGAAAATAAGTTATGTGTCGACCCCACTTATTACCTACGCCTTGACCGAGATTACACTGTTGGCCTGTATAAAACATTCCGACCCACAAAGGTGCCATGCAGCCTTCTACACCTTCCTCATTCCTCATTCTACCGTTTAACACCTAATCAGGATAACGTTAAGGATATGTATATATGTGATAACGTCATAAATATTTTGTGTGATATCATAATCCATAAAAATAACGAAAGCGTTAAAGAGCTCTTCATTGATACATTTAATTCCAAATCTATCTTCGAAGGGAGGACTTTGAGCTATAGTTTACCATTGAGACCGGAAGGAAAGGTGTTTATTCCTCATAACAAGGGAAGAAACCATTGGGTGTTGGCAGTTGTGGACATGGATGCAAAGACATTTGCAATCATGGACCCAGCTGGCAACAACCGACGAACAACGGCTAGGTACTTCGGACATTTTATTAAATTTCTGAATGGTAACAACTTGGCTATGAAAAAGAAAACAATGCACATAAGTACTGAAGGTTGGTCCGTTAATAACATGACACGATATCCGTTGCAAAAAGATTCATACAACTGTGGCGTGTATGTTATTAGCTACATATGGAGAATGATGAATAGAGATCTGGAAGACAGACTTTGCGGAGAATTCCTTTCCGTAGCCATTTACAAGAATTTCTTCTTGACCATTCAGAAAATGTCTTGAACCTATGCTATATATGTGGTGAATATAATACTGAAGTCAGCGCACAGTGGATCGACTGTGATATTTGTCAGCGCTGGTTTCACACTGACTGTATCAGCCTAACTCAAAACGTAAAGAACAAAAACATATCCAAATCTGGCAAGGAGCTTGAACACATATGTTTGCTATGCACCGCAAATGGCCTCAGCATACAAGAAAGTGAGGCATCGAGTGATTCCGAAGAAATTAATTTGATAAACGAACCCATTTCGATAAATAGGGAAACAAAACAACTCACAGCAGATGACATAAAATCAGGATTAGGAACCAGCAAACAGTAGAATTCTGTAGTCATTGGGAGGACATCATTATTATGTAGTAATTTTGATTATAGCCTATATTATGCTCTGTACAAGGAAATCGTAATCGAAAGAAATTACACTAGAACGTTTTAAAGTTAGATGATTGCAGACACTTTTAAGTCAAACCGTTTCAAACGTTTTCTTGCCACATAATATCAGACGACAAATCAATTCAATACGCCTTTTATGCTCCCTTATTATGAGACTAGACATGGAAATTAAAAACATTAACATTATAATATTATTTGCCAATGATGCAATTGCTATTGTCGATTTTCAAACATGTATTATCAAACATGTACAAAGTACAAATATAACAACATGGAATAAAATACAATGCATTGTTATTCACATTGTTGTTGCCTGGTGCCAAATGGACCTATAACTAGTTCATGTCATCTTTTGTTCATGGAAATTGAAGTATGTGAGGTTTTTATATTATACAAATAAATGACACGATTACTATTGTTAAAACTATTCTATTGAATTACAATAATATAACCCTAGCCTATAGTTGTCATCGATATTTGATTAGCGAAAGATACTATGGAATCTAAACCCCACTGTGAAAACAGCATTGATGTAGGGTAGGACTACTAGTTACTCCATATATTATCACAATTGTCGGAATAATGTTTGCAAATAATATTTGTATGTAGCCGATGCAAAATCGTTACAGGACTATGTATCATTTAATTGTAATTTAAAATAATTTGGTAGATAACTAAAGAATCAACCGTCATGTTGCCCAACGTTTTAAAAGTCTGGAGCTATCAAATGTATCTAAGATGTTAAAATAAAATTATTGTTGTAAATAATGGATGCCTGTAAAAGGACTGTTAGTAATTAAATTTATAGCGCCCCAAGAGAATAATTTTAGCAAATAATAAAAGAATACACTGTAATATTGCCCAATGTTAGAAAGTCTGGAGCTATCAAATGGAGCTCAGATGTTGACATAATTATAAATAATGAACGCCTGTTAAAGGACCATTTGTACATAAATATAATGCCTCGATCGAATAATTTGGCAAACAATTAAAGAACCCACTGTCATGTTGCTCAATCTTATATAAAGTCTGGATCAACCTAATGGAGCTCGGATGTTAATATTGTTATAAATATTGAATGCCTGCAAAAGGACTTTAGGACTTAGAATTCTACTAAGTATCAATTTAAAAAAATTACAAGTTTACTGCTATAATATTGTTAAAACTAATTAGAACCCATAATTGTTAAAACTGGTTTTAATCGTGATATGCAATAATATAATAATATCACTAGAAGATAGTACAACCCATTGTTGTGACTACCATTATTATACAAGCCTGGTACAATCAAGTTTACCGCTCTAATATTGTTATACAGGTACTCGTAATCGTATTAACGCGGTTTTAATCGTGGACATGCAATAATATGGAATGTAGTACAACCCATTGTTGTGACTACCATTGTTGTACTAGCCTGATACAATCAAGTTTACCACTCTAATATTGTTATAACAGGTACTCGTAATCGTATTAACCTGGTTTTAATCGTGGACATGCAATAATATGGAATGTAGTAGGCTACAACTTATTGTTGTGACTACCATTGTTGTATTTTTATAGTGATCATAATTTATAGTATGCCTATTAAGGTTGTAAAATGTAGAGTTCATATTTTCATAGTTGTAGGTAGGGCCTTAGTTTATCAAATAATATAATACCTATATAATTATATTATTATATTATAATGAGTTTGGCCTACATTCTGTTTTACCTAGACCTTCATAATTATATATGCCATTATGCTATAGAAATTATGCTGGGTTAGGCCTATGTTGTTTTTTTTGTTTGTATGTTCTGGTTATTTTTGTTAGTAAATTCATTGTTACAACACTCATTGTTCTTAAATATAATTTATTTTCCTCTCTTTTCCTCACTGGCCTTAACTGGCCTATAATAAAGTGCTTAATCAATCAATTAATCTATTAATTAATTAATCAAACATTCCTATCTTAAATAAAAGTGCCTTAGCTGTTTTCCAAACTGGCATTTTGTATTTTTGATGTTATCCCTGGCAATGCTTGTTATTGGGAGCTAGATTTAGGAGCTGGGAGCTGGGCGACTTAGCTGATTTTATTTTTGTTGTTTTTTACCATTGGTAATGCTGGTTTTCGGGAGCTACTTTTAGGAGCAGGGAGCCGGGAGCTGGGAGCTCACTTCATACAGGTACCGAAGGTACTCGAACTGTGGATACGGAAAAAATTATGCCTGCTAATTTAACCATAGGAACGGGAAGTAAATTACGGTAATATTACGTTTTTTTTAATAATAGCCCCTTTGAAAATATACGCATTTATGTTATAAATTAATAAAGATTGAACACAAACACTAGGCCTAATATTTCACTGTTGCCGGAGGCCTACCAACCTTTTCAATAAAATACTCTACTTACAAAACCTTTAACGTTGCTATTTTAAATCTAAACTCGTTTTTAACGGAAAGGATTTCGGGTGCGCTCTTATCGATTGTATCCTAGAACTAGCGCGGCGCAGCACTTTTTAAACGCTTTTATCATCTAGAATTGCGTTTGCGACGGGGCCGAATGTAGTGAAATCATTTGCAGAAAAAACATGTAACCAAATAGAATGGTAAAAAAAAAACGACGAAACGAAAATTGAACCACCGACCTCTCGCTTAGAATTCGGACGCGCTACCACTCTGCCACAATGCACTGTGATATTTGTAGCTATTGGCCTACTTAGGTGGTATCCCGCACACGATTCGGATACCTTCGATTATTTCCGCCGATCTTCGTTCATGCTACGGACGAATTGAGAATCGTAATTTTCCCGTAGCTACTGTTAAATAGCCACTTCCATGAAAATAATCCTTTGGTAATTATGCCGTATAGGCCTACCGCCTCATACATTGACTTAAGTCCATCAGTTCGTGTCTTAGGAGTTTGTAAACGGTGACTTTGGAGCTGTCCTAGCAACGAGCACATAATAAATTCAGAGTTGTTCTGAATCGGCCTTGTTGATTCTGGCGTTGATTCGTGGGTGTTCGCACTGTCCATACCACTGATTGCTATATTTCCTATTAAAAATATCGATCTTTGGTTGGTTATCGCTCACTCGTCGATTGCGTCGGGGCCTACAGGGTAGGCTTAGTCGCTTTGATTTACTGTCCCCCACTGAAAATCAGTTATATAACTGAGTGGGTAGACTCTAAATACAATTTATAGGCCTAGATAAATTTATTATTTATTTATTAATTCTGCCTAAAAGTAACATAACATAACAAATGACGATGCCTAACGGTTACAAATGGGCCCTTCTGCCCGGGGGCAACCACTCACTCCCTCCCAGACATAATTACTGCCCTCCCCTTAACACGATCTAAATTCCCTCAAGGTCCCACTAGCTACAACATCCTCACGGAAGTCATTCCACTTCCTAACAATCCTTTCCAAGAAACCATAGCTCCTGCCTAGACCTACCGACCCAGATCCGTTCTTGCTACTTTTTGCTGGAACTTCCATGAATTTTCCCCCTACCCCTGTAAAGCCCCTCCTGCAGCCCATTGCAGATGTCCCCCCGCCCCCTATTTTCCTCAACCACCATGTAGGGCTACATATTGCACAACCTAACCTACCTTCTTCCCTCTAATGACTCCCACCCCAACTCCCCCAACATTGCAGTGACACTGTCATCATGTAGAGAGGCTAGGCTGGTACTTCTTCGGTTGGTAGTAGGCCTTATACCCCAACTTTTTAACAAGGGGAAAGTAGTTGGAACTTCTTCCGTTGGGGCCCTTCAACAATTCTTCAACTGACTTCGGATAAAAAAGCGTAGGTTAGGGGGGTGGGGGCGGGGTGCGCGAAGCGCGTATGTTTTACAATATTATCGTTACCATTAATATTATTATTAAAACATACGGTATGCACTTTGCGCCCCTCCCCCCTAACCTACTTTTCCCAGTTCAAGGGCACCAACCAAAGAAGTACCAAGTAGGTCAGGGGGAGGGCGAAATAATAATAATAAAAATAATAATAATACTAATAATAAATAAATAAAATACATACGCGCCTCGCGCCTCCAACCCCCCAACCTACTTTTCCCCTAATATCGCAGTGTTAAAAAGTTGGGGTATATACCAACCGAAGACGTGTCCACTACATTCCCCTCATCCTCTCACCGCCACCGCCTAATCTTCCCCGTAATCCTTCTTGTCGCCCTACGTTGAACCTTCTCTACCTCCAAAACCTCCCCCAGCATACGGATCCCATGCCGCTGCCTCACACTCCAGGACAGGTCTAACCACCACCTTGTACGCCCGATCTTTAACTCCCCGGCTGGCACCTTCCTTCTCACAACGGAAACCAGAGCCCTATTTGTGTGGCTCGTTTGTCTTGTGGTTAGCCTACCTGCTTCCAATGCAGAAGGTCCAGGGTTCGATTCCCGCTAAAGTCAGAAGTTTTTTAACTTCTGATTTGGACTTAAGCTAAGTCCATCAGTTTTTTGTCTTAGAACGAATTTGTAAACGGTGACATTAGAGCTGTTCTAGCAACGAGGCACATCATCATCATTATCCATTGCCATTTCCTACTTCTGGCAGAGTCAGCTTGGGTTTTGCAACAAAATTCTTCTACTTCTTTCTATCCTCCCACAATCGTGTCCCTGCTACATCCTCCTAGCTCTCTCTCTCTTAAAGGTTGGATGGAAGAAAAGGTTTAGCTGGCCTTAATCCCGCCTGGAAAATAAAGACGATTATCTATATATATATATCTATCTATCCTCTAGTATACAGTAGGTCTCTTGCTATGGTCTCCTTCCATCTCTTCCTTAGTCTCCCCCTTCTTCTTCCTCCTTCAATCCTTTTCTCATACATTCTCCTGGGCATCCTCTCTTCCGTCATTCGTTTCATATGCCCAAACCATCTCAGCCGTGTCCTTCCCATCCTGTCACCTAACTTCTCCACCCCAAGCATCTCTCTGGTGTTCCTATTTCTAATTCTATCTCTTCTTGTCTTTCCCACTGTGCTCCTCAGGAATCTCATCTCCGCCGCCTGTATTTGGCTTTCTTCTCTATCACCCATAGTCCAGGTTTCTGCCGCATATGTGAGGATCGGTATGAAGTCGGTCTTGTATAGTGTCATCTTGCACTGTATGGGTAGGTATTTCCCTATCCCACACCAGGCCTTTTACACATTGGTAGAAGTTACTTGCCTTTTGTATTCTGTTGGTAATTTCCTTTTTTATCTTCCCGCTTGCCATTATTTCACTTCCTAGGTATCCAAAACTCTCCACCACTTCCAGGGTTTCTTCTCCAATCTTGATTTCTGCATGATAGTTCTTTACGTCTCCTTCTCCTGGCATAGTAACAACCATGCTCTTGCTCACGCTTATCTTACGAGGCACATAATAAATTTTAAGTTGTTCTGAATCGGCCTTGTTGATTCTGGCGTTGATCCGCGGATGTTTGCACTATCCATACCACTGATTACTATTTCCTAATACTAGGAAGCTTCGCAAACACTTTTTCAGGCGCGTTGTTGGATGAGCGTAATTTTTTTAAACCGAAAAAACCGTAAAATTGTGTTTTCCATGAGAAATAATTTTAAGATTACGCTCAAATTTCATAAGAATATATTAATTCATAAAATAAAGGTTCTGTGCAAAAATCATTACAATCGGATAAATCATGTAGTAGGTGTTACAGTTAGGCCTATATGTCGAAGAATTTTTTTTAAATAAAAAAAAATCGTAAAATTGCGATTTTAATGAGAAATGATTTTTTAAATTCCGCTCAAAAATGTGGCAGTTCTAAGTTCAGAGATTTCGAAGGCCTCCATAAAATTTCATCGCAATTGGAGTATCGGTTTAGCCGGAATCGTGTTAACAAACACACAAAAATACAAACAGAAAAAATAAGAATAACGAAAAAAATCAAAAAGTTGCGATTTTCATGAGAAATAATTTTTCAATTGCGCTAAAAAACGTGGCAGTTCTAAGTTCAGAGATTTCAAAGGCCTCCAGAAAATTTCATCGCAATTGGAGTATCGGTTTAGCCGGAATCGTGTTAACAAACAGACAAAAATACAAAAAAAAGAAAAAAAGAAAAGAAAAAAACATTCCGGATTTTTTTCTCCAGTGCAGTAAAATGGAATCTTCGCTACGCTCATCCAAAAAAATTAGAAATGGGATTTGACCGGTCAAATTCAAATTTGGTCAATTGTAAAAAATCATAAATTAAATTTTATTAGATAATTACTAAATTTATTTCAAAATGTTGTGGCCTGACAAAACCTTTTTTTCATTTAAATGCTTAATTAAGTGGCATATCATCATCGTCATCATCATCGTCGATGCTGTTATCAGTCCCTTCCTCCTATTCAGCTTCAGCTTCCCCAGAAGCTATTATATTTTATTTGTCTATTATAGGCTAATTCATATTATAAGTACATAGGCCTAATAAATGATGAATAAAATAAAATCATACCCAATTAAAACATAATTTTTAAATGAGAAAGAAAGTAAGAAATGTTATCGTTTACTTAACAATTAAAATTAAAATATAAAAATAAAATTGATTTAAAGTTTTAAAGCAATATACACATGCTTTCTTTTAAGTCAATTGACTAAAAGAGTAAAAGTATTTGACCAGTCATTTGATCGGTCAATTAACATTGTGCAACCCTATAAAAAATATTGATCTTTGGTTGGTTATCGCTCACTCGTCGATTGCGTTTATTTATTTTATTATTTATTTATTATTTGTTCCGTAACACATTCATTGTTTAAATGTATCACGAGGATGGCAGAAAAGAGCAGAGCTCCAAACACACTTGGTGACTGCCAACCTTATAACAATAAATATAATAAAAGATAACAACATTATTACAATCATTAGTAAACCTATAAAATATAGAAAATAAGTAAATAAATATACACTTCAATGAATTACTATAAAAATGAAAATGAATCAGTAAAAAGAAACTGCAGAATTAACTTTGTAATGCAAAAACATGTGTGCTTAGGGCAGATTTAAAAGAGTCTAATGAGCGAATCTCCCTTAACTCCAAAGGCCTACAGGGTTGCTTGGTCGCTTTGGTTTAATGTCCCCCACTGAAAATCAGTTATGACTGAGGGGGTTTAGACTCTAAATACAAATTTATTTATTTATTTAATAAATACTAAGCCAACGCCTGGGACTTATAATATTTCATTGTTTGTAGATATGGAAACAGGAGTGGTTAATCAAGCAAAGGGGTCAGCATATCTGGAACTTGGTAACACAAAAGTAATTTGCTCCGTATACGATCCGAGGGAGATCCCAAATAACAACAATGAGTACAGCGTCAATGGCAAGTTATATTGTGAACTCAAATTCGCACCCTTTTCTTGCAAGAAACGCCGGTGCCACCAACAAGATTCAGAAGAAAAAGAGTCTAGTTATATCCTGCGAAGATGCTTGGAATCTGCAGTTTGCCGGGTAAGTAGGTAGTAGGGGTAGTAGGTTAGAATGAACTAGCACTAGCAATGATTATTTGAGAGCATCATGAATAGTGAAGTTATTCCAGAGAACTTATTTTTATTTATTTATTTTATTTATTGATTTATTTAACGTCTATCCTATTCAATTAAAAAACTGATTTACAAAGGAGGACTCTTACCGATATTTTGAAAGTAAAAAAAGAATGGCTGAAAGTTGAATGAATGAAAGATGAAAGAGGAACTTGAATCAAAAAGAACTAACAATTTCTTTGAATAGCTCCCTGGTCAATAAGAAAAGTAAAGTTCTAGGTGCAATACCGGTACTTAATTTTGAGGGTACTTGTTCATTAACGGGACCCCCTCCAAAAAATGTAAAAATTCAGTAAAACATTTCATTAGACCATAACTACTACATCTACTCCACCCGAGTTTTAGGAGGTCAGGAAAAAACAATTATTTCGAACAAAGCCTCGAAAACATCTTTTCCGGCTACATACTTTGCACCAGGAGTGACACGGCCTACGCCAACATACTCCACCTACTAAACCTTTAAGGCCGCTATTTTAAATATTAAGGACTGTCAATGGAAAAGTAGTTTCGTTTAAAATAGCGACGTTAAAGGTTTTGAAGGTTCATTTGGTGTCCGTGAACGTCAATGTCAGCTGCACGGCGACGACTGCTCTCATGTAGGCCTACGCGTTCCAATGGACTGTACTCGCCTGAGTCACGTTGAACGTGTGAGTCAAGTTCACTGTCAGTAATATTCAACTCCTCGCAAGTTGTAATTATTTATTGTAAACAGAAATAAGTAAAAAAACGACGATGGGGGGGACCAATTTACAAAAAATTGAGGGGGGTCCCGTTAATGAACTAGTACCATTTTAAATTTATAATTTTTTTTTGTGCACACCTTTGTCTCCAATATGAGTAGCCTACTAGGGAAAATAATTTTCTAAAATAACGTTTGATGTACAATTTTTTTCGTCCACCGGTTCAAAACTTTATTCAAGATTCAAGATGTTTATTGCCATAGATAAATATTCATGTATAAATTTAATTAGGCAAACACATTTACACATTTAAAATAACTAATGAATAACAAATTTACATACTAATACAGTTTAATCTACACAATTACACTGAATGATATGTAAAATACACAGGATACAATATAGGCCTACATATTTATTTAAGGCTATTCCACCGCGTTTTTTCTATTTTCCAAAATATGCTACTAAGTTAAAATATAGTGAATGGCTTTGAAACATGGCTATTTTAGAAAATCAAAAATATTTTTTCCAAATTTTTCTGATCCGGTACACGGCCAATATAGCCACCTCAAAATAATTTCAAACTTCAATTCGCCAGGGCACACCATTCAACGTACGGTGTTGTGCTTTTGTGACATTAATTTTCAACTGTTTTTCTATGGACTGACTGAGAGAAAACAGATTTATTTTAATAATTGTCTTTCCAGCGAATTTTTTCGTTTGGCGGTATTTTGTACCGATTTGTACCGCCAAACGAAAAAATTTGCAGGAAAGACAATTGTTAAAATAAATCTTTTTTCTCTCAGTCAGTCCAAAGAAAGACAGTTGAAAATTAATGTCACAAAAGCACAACACCCTACGTTGAATGGTGTGCCCTGGCGAATTGAAGTTTGAAATTATTTTGAGGTGGCTATATTGGCCGTGTAACGGATCAGAAAAATTTGGAAAAAATATTTTTGATTTTCTAAAATAGCCATGTTTCAAAGCCATTCACTATATTTTGACTTAGTAGAATATTTTGGAAAATAGAAAAACGCGGTGGAATAGCCTTAAAGGCTACCATAACCATGTGGCAAAAAATCATGCTGCTGCTGCTGTATATTCCTTGCACCAGCATTCCCCTTCCTGGTGTTGCTGATCCATCCCTGTCTATATAGTCACTCCTTTTCTTGGTATTCTTTGTGAAGAGATCTGAGTGTCATGACTTCTCATAATATGCTCCTCTTGATAGTTCTTCTTTTTCTCTTGTATTCCTTCAATAGTTAGTTTGTGGATTATTTCATTACCCCCCCCCCACACACACACACAAACATGCATACAATTTTCTATACTGATCTGGTGATGTGTATACTGACATAATGTCAACGCTCCCAAAATTCTACTCACTAGCTCGCAAGTTGTGAGTGACTTTTGGTAGGTGGTGAGAAAAGGTTTCTTACTCCAGAAAGTATTTATTCATTATTCACTTACCACCCACAAGAATAATATAAAACATGAAAAATTGAAAACCAACTGAACTACAGCGGGGGCCTCCATAGGCATGCTTAAAAAGTGTTTTAGACGATCGAAAGTTACTAACGGTCCAACAATTTAGGGTGACGGTCGTTCGCCCGCAGCAACCGCACGCGACTGCTTAGGCAACGAAAATTGCGGCCCTGTATACGCCTACCCGAGTTGGGGGGTTTCAGATATCTGCACACGCCGCCGCAGAAGATTTACAATCTTGAAACTCGGTATCTATATGACCTACAAAAAAAAAATCAGCCCAATCCGATAACCCGTTCTGTGTTAAAAAAGTGCCTCAACATCGTTGAAAACCTTCCGGCTGGCTGGGTAATTCTGACGGAAAGGAATAAGAGCCTACAAAGAAAATGGTACATCTTAGAAATATGAAACTTGGACCTCACTTAAAAGTACCTCAGACGCAGATACTTTTGCTTTCAAAACCAAAATCGGGTAACAGACAGTGTTGGGTAAGTTCCCCAAAAAAAGGAACTTTCAAAAGTTAAGTTACTTGACCTTCAAAGGGTACCTACTTTTAAAAGTAACAGTTCCTTCACATAAAAAGGAACTTTTGAGTTCCTGAAATAATAAAAGTTCCTGTTTAAAAGTTACTCTTATCGGATAAATTATGGTACATAGGATTGAGGGCGCGATTTTTAAGCCACGTCGTAGCGAGCAAATATGACAGGTTCATCAAAATAGGTGACGCCTCGTAAAAATTATATTCTACTATTTTTTATCAACTCATTTTCATATCTGTATCAGCTAAATACGTTTTCAAAATGTAGTGACATGGTGGGTTTTGTCATCTGTAAGTGTGAAAGGAACTTATAGAACTTTATTAAAAGTTCCCCCAAATTTGTAACTTTTGTGTTAAAAGTTCCTCTTTCTAAAACTGGAACGTTTTTTTTTAAGTTCCCGAAAAAGTAACGCGTTCCTAGGAACGCGTTACTTTTTAAAAGTTCCTACCCAACACTGGTAACAGGGACCGGAGAAAAACAAAATTTTGTAAACTTGAATTAAACATGATCTTAACCATTAACCAAAACACAGGGCTCCAGATAGACATGACCATGAATTTGAGCCAATCTTTTCATTCTTCCTCCCTAGTTTCGCATTGAAAAGAAGTAAGCTCATTTTGCCTGTTGACGAGCGCCAAGCCAACCATTTTCGTGGTAAAAAAAGTAAAAATTTTAAACTCAAAATCATAAAAAAAATTACTTGGCCATTGACTTTTGAAAGTTCTCGTAATGAACCAAATTCAATGGCCAAGCAATTTTTTTTATGATTTTGAGTTTAAAATATTTACTTTTTTTACCACGAAAATGGTTGGCTTGGCGCTCGTCAGCAGGAGAAATGATCTTACTTCTTTTCAATGCGAAACTAGGGAGGAAGAATGAAAAGATTGGCTCAAGTTCTATTTCTCACAACATTCACAGGCGAAGACTTTTGAAGGAGAGCTTGGCTGCCATTTTTTTATTTTTTTTATTACAAATTTATGTATTGGGGGGGGGGGGGGGGTAAGCCTACGGCAAACTATTTCTCGCAAGCAGGATTTCTGGCTTGAGAGTTACTCTTGATGTGATTCTTGGAGGGTTGATATATTTTATCTTGAATTTGATGTATATAAAGTAAATCATAGAAAAACATATTATTCTTCCAGCAAGAGTTTCCCAACTTCCAAGTCGACGTCTACGCCCTGATCCTCGAAGACGACGGCTCCGCCCTAGCCTCCGCAATCACGTGCGCGAGCATCGCTCTGGCCGCGGCCAGCGTGCCTATGTACGACGTGGTGGTCGCGGCCACACTCGGGGTGAACGGACCTCACGTCTTCCTAGACCCGACGGCGGTGGAAGAAGCGCACTGCGGCACGGAACCAACGTCGGAGCCGCGGAACCACGGGCTCGTCACGCTCTCGTACATGCCGTCGCATCAGCAGATATCGGACTTCGTTCAATCAGGTTCGATGGAGACGGAAAATGTTACGGCTGCGGTAAAAACGCTGATGGATGCTTGCGAGGCGTTGTACCCTCTTTCTCAGCAATGTCTTATTAAGAGCATTACGGAGAGTCTTAAAAATGCAAAGATTTGATATTATCACCTAATGTAAATGTAATGAAGTATCTAACTTGGTATATTTTATTCTTCACTCATCATCCTTGATTTATCAATTTTGTTCATGTTGTTAATAGAGAATGTATGTCTCGATTACCATTGTTTATAAACAAATTTTGTTATGCGAAACTATAACCAGGAGCATTAATTCAAATGTTGCAAAATGCCCTCAGGCCACGTAGCCTAATTAATTATATAAAATCCTTAGCAACAAAATTAAAATAAAATTATAGGAAACCCTCTTTAATTCAAATTTGGTTACCCGTACTAGTAATTAAAGTCGATCGATGAAGTGAACTACCCTATCAAAACAACAATTTCTTTAACATTAAATAAACTTAAAACACCTTAAAATAATACTTTTATCTATATTATCATCATCTAGTATTATTTAAAACGGTATTCAACACAACTTCATCAATTTATGTATTTTATACAAAGTAAATAAGAATATTGTTCTGTTCTAAATGCGCGTGTTGTATTTTGACTCCAGTAGTATATCATGCTAGGCACAATCATAAAACTAAATATTTTACAATAATCGATGTATAAATATTTGTAGCACTTGAGTAAGAAATGGTGAAGAAATGCAAAACTAACATAAATTCTCTATATATATGTATTTCATCGACAGATAGTCGACAGATAGTCAAAACCACAAATTAATTAAGATTTTAATTCTACCTTTCTTGTAGCAAATAACCACATGTTGACTTGGCAACATAGCACTGGTTTGTTATGATGGCAGTACTGAATGTCCCAAAGGATGTAGCAAGCTACCAGCGTCCACCTCGAACTTATATTATATACAAATAAATAGTAGTTGCGTACATCTGCAGAATATGGCTGTGTATTACGACAAAGAAACATTGGCTGATTGATTTGCAAATGTAAACAGCGCCCGCAATATCTCGAAAACGAACCCCGTTTGACCACATTTTCAAAAGCAAATAATGTTAGTCGTGAAATTATCTACATTTTGCACGTAAATTTGTTAATATTCATTAACAGGTCACGATGTTACGCAACGATATGCGATTGAAAGTGTAGGTTTTTGTTCATCTACAATGCATAAGATAGGGAATTCCAGCGCATTTCAAAACGCAATAGATAAAAAACTAGTACCGTTAGGCCCAAAAAGTTTTTTGCTATACTACTCACAAGCTCAATCTCATCTTGCAGTACCTGGAATTTGAAGGATATCTATTACATGCGCAGTTATCATCGATCGACTTTAAAATGTATTATAGTGATGGAAGTCTCTTGGCCTACTGATATTTTGGCTCAATTTCAAATTTCTATTAATTAAAAATCGTATGATTCAATCTGATATCTAGGCTTCGAATTAAAGGGAAACTACTGTAATATGATAATGTTGGGTAACAACGTTTCAGTGTTCTCACCAGAAAAAAAATTTCACTGGGTATTCCATAAACATTGCCGGGTATGGCCAAAAATAGTGGGGGTCCAGAGGCAAAAAAATTGAGATCCTAGATTCGATTTGGCGAGTTTTAGAGGTTTTTGAAGCCTTTTTTAAGTACCTAGCTTACTTTAGTTGGTTTAGTGGTATGAACATTTCAGATTTGATTGAAATCTTAGTCTAGGACTATTTTCTCCTTTGTAATGTAGGCTATGTGAATTACTGTAGTCCTCCTATGTACAATGAGTAACCATATAGGCCATTATAAAGGTGATGATGTTATTCTTTCTAAGTGTTTATTATCTAAGATTTGTAGGTTTACAATTACTACAACTTGAAACATTGTTGTATATGATGCCTTCATTTTTATTACTTTAAAATTCGTCCTAGCAATCATTAAAATTGGAAAATTGCTAAAATTGTCCACTTGTGTTTGCTCCTTGTGTGCAGTGAATGTTCACGATCATAGCGATGATTGCAATTTTGCCAACTTATGTGTTTCGTATAAATGCATTCCTTGTCGGGTTCTATATCAGCGAGATTACCTAGTCTCCACGATTTTGTTTACAATCTGCGCTTCAGTTTAGAGATGGGACATTTATACGTTTAGTGGACGGTTAGAGTTTATTAAATTCGCAAATCGTTTAGTAAAAAAAATTTAAAATAAAATTAAATCTTTTTTTTCCCGGCGACAGGGAATTATTGCCGGGCGGTCCGGGCCTGGGGAGAACACTGACGTTTCAAGTGTCCTGTCAAGTCTGTCAACATTGTCTCATGTTGAAATTTATTTTGTCAGTCTTTCCAATTTAAAAGTGTAGTGTAGGCCTATGGGGGAAGAGATCACAACACTGTCATCATTTCATTTATTGTCTATTGCACAGACACTCTGAAACTGCCTATGAAGGCCGAAAACAGGGTGTCTATTTTGCCACTATTGTTAATAATTATGACAAACCACTAAAAAAATGCCACTATTTTACAAGTTGTGTAGTAGCCCTAAAGCCCTAAATTATTCTTTAAAATTGTCTCATTTTGCCATTCTGCTGTTTTTAGATAATTTAATTTTCCCACTCTTTTTAATTGCAAATTTCAAAAGTTGGTAAAATAGGGTAGGTACCGGTATGTTCTGTTCACTGGCCATACTCAGATCACGAAATAGCTGTTTGTCTCACGAGATCTTTTACTCAAATTCCGTTTCATTGGAATCGAGTAGACTTTTTTGTAGGGTTGCACAATGTCAATTGACCGGTCAAATGACTGGTCAAATACTTTTGGTCAATTGACCAGTCAATTGACTTAAAGATAACATGTGTATATTGCATTTAAAACTTAAAACTATTTGAATTTTTATATTTGAATTTAAATTGTTATGTAAACGATAACATTTATTTATTTCTTTTTCAATTAAAAATGTTTTAATTAGGTAATATTTTATTTTAATTATTATTTATTATGTAGTTATATTATGAATTATAAAAGACAAATAGAATATAATAGCTTCTGGGTAAGCTGAAGCTGAATCGGAGAAAGGGACTGATGACAGCATCGACGATGATGATGACGATGATGATATGCCACTTAATATGCATACAACAAGCTTTTAAATAAAAAAAGCTTTTGTCACCACAACATTTAAAAAATAAATATACTAGGCCTAATTATTTAATAAAATAACATTTATGATTTTTTACATTTGACCGTCAATTGACCAAATTTGAATTTGACCGGTCAAATCCCATCCCTACTTTTTTGTCTAGACTATAGAGTAGACCAGAAAGATTATGATTTTTCTGCATGGTATTTTTAGGAGGAGTAAGCTAGAGTAAGTTTGATATTTAATAAGTAATAACGAATTAGGGGCGTTATTAAACCCGCTCCTTGGTGATGTGTTAAATTTATGCCGTTCTAAGTAGTTGTTAAACTAGGAAAACGCTAAAGTCCCGCCGCGTTGATGGATGAGCTTTTTAAAGGTTTTAGTTTGCGTGGGATATCTTTACTTTTGCAAGTGCTTTGTTTTGCTGCCTACGCATCGAAGGTGAATGTTGTCAAGTTTCTTTTGTTTCTTGTCAATTGGTATTATTTACCGTAAAAAACTTGTATTAAAAGCTTGATTTCTATGGATTCTGGCTAAATTTTTCCACTTTTTCTTTCAAAAGGTACTACATAACCATAACCTTAATGTCCATGTATAATATGAACGTTGTAGCCCCACCAGTTTGGTCAGAATTGGCCCAAATGGCACGAAAATATCGCACAAAAAGTCAAAAAACGTATATTAAAAGCTTTATTTCTCTCGATTCTGGCTAACTTTTTCAACTTTTTCTTTTAGAAAGCAATACATCACCATTACCTTAATGTCCATGTGAAATATGAACGTTGTAGCCCCACCCGTTTGGTCAGAATTGGCCCAAATGGCACGAAAATATCGCACTAAAAATCGAAAAAAAAATCGTAAAAGTACGATATTCATGAGAAATATTTCTTCGATTGTACCCAAAAACGTGGCAAGTCTAAGTTCAGAGAAAACGAAGGTCGTGTCAAATTTTCATCAAGATCGCATATGCCGTTTGCCCGGTAGAGAGCGAACAAACAGACGGAAAAACAAACAAAAAAAACAAAAAAACAAAAAAACACCCGAGCTAAATTTTTTGGGGGGTCGGTGAAATTGAAGTCTTCGCTTCGCTCATCCAATTACACTGAACCAGGTTGATCCAACAAAGTATGAATTCAAATGAAACTTGGAATTGACTACTACCTCGGTAACCTAATCGCTAGGGATGTGCGAACGTTCTAAATTCGAACTCGAACTTTTTTTAAGTTCGAGTTCGGTTAGAGTTCAAAAAAAAATGTTTTTTTTTTACTAATTTGTAGAGATGTGCAAAAATGTTTTTTTAAGGTTTGAAAATTCGCGCCTTAAAAATAAAATTTCGCGATTTGTCACGATTTACCAAAAAACAAAATTTTCTCATGCAAAAAAAAAAACAAACAAGTTTCAGGATAATTTGATTGAAGATAAACAAGCTCATGAAAGTGAAGTTCAGAATCAGTTTTTTTAAGCTCAATTTCAGCCTTCAGTTTCAAAGTTTCAGACAGTTTTTACCAGAATTAATTTTGTCTACCCGGCACCTCGGTAACCTAATCGCTAGGGATGTGCGAACGTTCGAAATTTGAACTTTTTTTAAGTTCGAGTTCGGTTAGAGTTCAAAAAAAAATGTTTTTTTTTTACTAATTTGTAGAGATGTGCAAAAATGTTTTTTTAAGGTTTGAAAATTCGCGCCTTAAAAATAAAATTTCGCGATTTGTCGCGATTTACCAAAAAACAAAATTTTCTCATGCACAACTTTAAAAAAAAAACAAGTTTCAGGATAATTTGATTGAAGATAAACAAGCTCATGAGAGTGAAGTTCAGAATCAGTTTTTTTAAGCTCAATTTCAGCCTTCAGTTTCAAAGTTTCAGACAGTTTTTACCAGAATTAATTTTGTCTACCCGGCACCTCCATCAAATTTACGAAATTATGCATTTTTTATGGAATATCTTTTGATATGGATATGAAGTATTTTGAGCTTACTCTCGTTCAAACGATTATTACGATCTCACAATCGTGTTGAATGAACCGGCACCTCCACCATATGTACCAGCCAGTATTAATTTAATTTTGACTTCGACCCAGCACCTCCACCAAAACTTTGAAATTTTTTATTTTTTTAAAAATTTCGTGATCTAATTTGCATTTAAGGACATTGCTAATTTCGCCACTAGTTCGCGGTATCAACTAAAATTTCGCGAAAATTCTCGAATTGGAAATTGGTACCATTCAATTACAATTCATGAGATTCATGTGCAAACTGAATTTAAAGGGATTATTGCAACTTTAAAAAAAATTGCAAATTTCGTTGTCACCATTTTTGCACATCTCTACTAATTTGTAGTGGTGTGATGTCACATATTATTTGACAAGTCATAAAATGGTTCCCAGTTTACAGGTACAAATTATTTAAAAGCCAAAAAATGGATGGTGGAGGGCTGGTCCAGAAGTTACATACGTACTTTCTTGGTGGAGGTGCCGGTCCAGACTTATCACTATTTTACCTATTCTGACGGTTTGACCTTTAAGTTGGGTTCGAGTTCGATATAGTTCAAAATTTTTGTAAAGTTCGAGGTTCGGCTTTTTTAACTGGGAAAGTTCGAGTTTTGAAGTCAAAATAGTGGGTTCGCACATCCCTACTAATCGCAGGTATTTTATTTTTATTAGAATTTCCCCCGGTAAAAATTTTAACAACAAAAAATCCGGAAATTTTACATTACTACGTAGGCTTACAAGCTACAACACTACAAGCGTCGACAGTTGCTCGATTCCCAGTAAGAACTTTTAAACAAACTTTCTAAAACTGAAAAGTTCACCCTAAAAAGTAGGGATGCACACGATCAATAATCAATAATGGATAGGCCTATAATTTCGATAATCGATAACCAAAATTCATTATCGATTATCAAAATATCAAATAATTCGTCAATAGTGGCACGAACCAAACTCTAAAGACAGTAATTCAGATTCTCACGTTGTGCCATGCACTGGCTGGGCTGATGGTGTCACACTCGAGATTTATGTGTGGAAATGAGCTATCAGTTGATAACGAAAGCCAAATACATGACATCGAAGACAGCTAGGCAGTAAACGGAACGTGTTTGTTTTGTTTTGACTTACACTCGACGTTCCACTTACAGGTCGGAACAGGCTTTATGGGTGATATCGATATCAATATTATCGATTCGATAATGACATAACCATTTTGATAATCGATAATGAAAAAAGTATTGATGTGTATTCCTACTAAAAAGAACTTTTAAAAGTTCAAGTTCATCATTGTAAAAAAAGAGTAGGAATTCACAAAAAAAGAACTTGTTCTTGCAAACTTGATCTTTTTACAAGTTCTTGCCCCAACACTGCATGTAGGTCTCCTTCTTCCTTCTTTTGATTGATTGGATATTGCTCCAATCAATCGAAAGAAAGGAAGAAGGAGTTTCATTGAGCGAGCGTCTCCACTTGACTCTTATGGCTCGAATGTCTGTTTTTTTTTCTGTTACTGCTTCGATACAGGTCGCACCATTTCTCTGATCGACCTGAAATTTTTCACACATGTACATACCACCTAGGCGGGTTGCGGTATAGTTTTTGAACAAAATCCGATCGTTGGTTATAAAAAATAATAATAATCAAACACCCGGTTCCAACATAAGTCAGGTCGGGGGGTGACGTATCACCAATTTCTCGGGCTGTGGACTTTCAGTGTTTGCTAGCCAGGCTCAACACCTCCTCATCTACTTCGATGTCTTCTATGACAGGCATTTCTACCAGTTCTCTCCATTTCTTTCTATCCTCCCAGAGTCTTTCTTCATTAATTCTTTCCCATGATTTTCCTCTTTCTTCAATGTTCCATTTTATTTGGTCCCTCCATCTATCTCTTGGGCGTCCAACTCTTCTTACTCCCCCCCATGTGTTTTCAAATTCTCTTCTTGGTATTCTATCTTGTTTCATTCTTCGTACGTGCCCATACCATCGAAGTCTTTCTTTTCCTATTTTATTTCGTAAACTTTCCACTCCTAGTTTGTTTCTTATTGTTTTGCTCCGTACCTTGTCTATTTTTGTTAAGGCTACAGAACTTCTTAAAAATTTCATCTCTGCTGCTTGTAATCTGCTGTCTTCCTTTCCTCCTATTGTCCATGTCACGGATGCATATGATATTATTGGGAGGAAATACATTTTGTACAATAACATCTTGCACCTGGATGATATTTCTTCTTTCCATAATAGTTTACGTACACTTTGGTAAAATTTGTCTGCTAATATAATTCTCCTTGATATTTCAGCATCTAGTTTTGCGTCCTTTGTTAGTATACTTCCGAGGTATTTAAATGCTTCTGCAATGGCCAGCTCTTCACCCCGTAGTATTATCTTCTTTTGATTTTGTTTACTTTTCTTCGTTACTATTAATGTTTCACTCTTTTCAATGCTTATTTTCATGTTAAACTTAAAAATTAAAAATAAAATAAAAAAATAAAAATGTTCCGATCATTATGAAATTTTGCAGGGTCAATAAGTACAACATTAGGTATCTCCTATATTACAAATTTTCAGCTAAATCGGTCAAGACCTTAAAGACTGGTATGTAACATTATGGGAATGTCGTACTCGGGTCGTTGTTGCACGTACCGGTGCTCGCTCAACAACGCGACGGGACTTTAGCGTTTTCCTAGTACATTCTCTTAGGCATCCTCTTCCACCATATGAGTAACATCAGTAAAAGTAACTATACAGGTATAGATATTTATTTTTATTAATTTTGTCGGATGTACATTTAAGCCCGTTTAGTTAATGGGACAATTGCTCTTTCTGCTTTTTAAATTTCTAGTTATCAATAGGTGTGCCATAGCCAATTGTCCAATTAGTGCAAACACATAGCAAACCCTTATCATGGCTTTGTTTAGACTTTGGGCTCATAAAAAATTGCAGCTAGTTTTTTTTCCTGGATTTTTTGGGAATTCTCATGGAACCTAGATAGACCTTAGCCCTAATTTCCCGATATTCTGGAACACCAAATTTTAAAAAAAAAAAGCAAAGATGATGATTCACTATCATTTTTATTACTTATTTACATTCAAGCTTTACATTATCAACATGATAATTGGCAGCAATGCCAAAAAGATATTAACTTAACAAATAAATTTTCACAATAGGTTTCCATGGAGTGACCATTGTGGTGCCCTTCCAAAATTTTACAATTTATCATCCTATTACGCCCTCTAACATATCAGTCGTATGAACTTTTTAAACGGAGCCTTCTCTAAAAGTTTGAAACCAATGGCCACACTCGCACCCGGCGTGGGAGTCCCTTGTACAGCCACATCCAGTTGACGGTGACGGCATCCTCCTCGCAGATACAAGGCCGACGATGCGCTCGTTGAAGGCGGGACGGAATCAAGTCGGAGATTTTTTCGTTCCTGGGCCTCGTTTCAAGACCTTCATGTCGAAGGGGTTCTCAATGCCGGCTGCCTTTGCACACAGTTCTCGTTGTTCTATGCCCGTGGCATGCTCGATGGGATCGGGCATCACTGGAAATAACCAACAATGTTACAACTAGGTGCAACACTGATTTGTAAACTTCAGTTGGCTACGGAGGAAGCTTTGGAATCCGAGTTAGTTAGTTAGTTAGGTAGGTAGGCCTAGGCCTAGTTATTTACTGCAATTGAGTTTTCACTCGCTGGCAGAATTTCTCTCACTATAAACACTCCTTTAGACATAATTTAAATCTATAGGCCTATAAATCTTTCTCCCAGACTTGACAACCGTACCGGTAGGCCTACTACATATGTACGTATGACTTGACAACCTTACATGCTACCGGTACTTTTATGGCTAAAAGCATGTTGTTCATTAATAGGCCTCCAGGTCTAATTATTAAATACAATTTAGCCTATAGGTACTCTTTTAATTGGGGTCAGTACCCCCCCCCCTGGGGGTGGGGGTGGTACATGTATGTTTTACAATATTATCATTAGCTATTATTAAAACATAACGCGCTTTGCACCCCCCCCCCCCAACCTATGCTTCTCCCCTAAAATCACAGTGTTAAAAAGTTGACGGACCCCAACCAAAAGAGTGCCAATTTATATTTCACATTTTAGTAGCCATCAGAAAGTAAAGTTCTGGGACATAAACAACTACCGGTAATTTTGGTTTGTTGATTGGGGGCAAGTTTGATGCTCGAGTCAGTGCGGCATCAAAGTGCTTGGTGCGAGCTCTCATACAAATCTTCACCAACATCAATCTGGTCTTTCCTAGCCTAGGCCTACTTGATCATTTTATTCAGAGAAAGTTATCTGGAAATCCTTTCATCCTGGTCTTGACTACAAGTTTGACACTTAGTCATGAAACAAGTGTAGGCCTACAGGCCTAGATAGGTAGGCCTAGGTAAAAAAGAATGCACAAGTAATTAGTCGGCCCTATGTTTGGCCCGGGTGACTTATGGCCTCTAGGGCCTAGGGTAGGCCTAGGCCTAGCCCTATGACATCTTTCAATGAGCTAGGCCCGCAGCTTGTGCAAAGTTCAACAATTGGATAAAATGTAGGTAAGCGACTGGATGTAGGCCTAGGGCCTACAATTCTTCCAGTTGCAAGTGACAGGTGAATGGAAATGAGTCTTAAGCAGATGTAATACACAAATGACCTCATAAGCGGCCCTAGACATGCAATGGGAGGGAGTGCTGGCTAGGGCTAGGGCCTAGGCCTAGCTAGGGGCCTACCCTAGGCCTAGGCTAGTCTCCGGCAAGGGCCAATTGGGCCTACCCCACTCTAATTCTTGAAAACAGACTGACGGCGGCCAGAGTTTGAAAGTTGAAAAGGTAAGGAGTTTTGTTTGGTTATGGTTTACCTTTTATTTAGACGTTGACCCTGATTTTTGCAGCCTGATGGACCTAGGCCAGGCTATGTTATAGGCATGCAGAGGCTAGTTTGCCTCAAAGTTATTTAAGAAAATTTGAACATGGGAACATGTCTGAGACGGCCAATGTCTTATCGAATGATTTAACTTACTTTTGTCTGCGAGCCTAGTCGCAGAATATGCAATATTTCGTCGTGAAGACAGAAGAACAACCCTTGCACCAAGAAGAGCCATTTTGGTCAAGATCGTATCATTGATTGAAGAGATTGTAGACTTTCATTTCCAAGAAAAGTTTGAAATGTAACCACCAGAGTGGAGATCGATGTGTTCGAAAACGAACATCCGTGTACCTAAAATTCTTATAACTGATAATTTCAGCACGAACTATCAGTAAAAATAGGTTTTACTAAAAAGAAATGTTTTAAAGTTTCGATATTACATGAAAGTGAAGAATAAGATGTATTATTGGTTATACATACATTTTCTTGAAATATTGTTCTACGTTTTCGGAATCTACATTTTGTCCCACAGCTTGGTAGTTCGTTCCTTGACAGCGTTTACAATGACATTGTCATCTACTTTTCATACAGTCAACGCATAGTTTCTTTCTCTCTCAACGTCAAGGTATGAATACAATTTTCGTATTTATTTGAAGTAAATGATGTATTATGTTACAATTGTTTTATTCAGAATGGATAGTTTTATCATAAAATATTCACGTTTCTTTTCGGTTCTTATTTTGAAGATTTATTGATTCGGATGATTGTATATTCCGTAGATATTTTTGGATAATTGAGCCTCTGTGTGTGTACGTGCGTTGGCTAACCTCACATTTTGCTAGGTCGATATTACTTACTTATGTGTACTGGCCTAGACCTATCAACTGGAAACGTAGGCCTAAGGATAGGGTGGTCATTTTATTCATGTAAAAATCTTATTTAATATAGCCTAATAGGCCTAGCCTAGCCTAGGTGCCCAGCGTTTGACAATTCTAACCGCCTAGGCTAGGCCTAGGCCTAGCCCCGTAAGCCCTAGGCTACTCTTTCGGTTGGTATGGACAGTTTTTTTTATGTGTACCTACAAAACCTTTAACGTCGCTATTTTAAATCTAAAGTTCCTACAAAACCTTTAACGTCGCTATTTTAAATCTAAAGTAGGCCTAGGCTAGGCCTACCCTACCCCTACCTACAAAACCTTTACCCTCACTATTTTAAATCTAAAGTACTTACTGATCAAAAACTGTCCTTTAGCCCTACCAACCGAAAGAGTTCCGCCCCTACGTAGGCCTAGCTAGGCCTAGACCGTTTGGGGTTAATTGTTTCACGGGAGCAGCCTAGGCAAGTGGACTCTTGGGTTTGGGGTGCCCCCAATTTTGTAGGCCTATCATCACGTTTGTGTTATAGTAACAAAAAAAAAACTTAAATCCCCTTTAATCGCTTTTTAAAAAACGAAGTCCTTTTGAGGTAAATCGTTTTATTTTAAATAGCAATTTTAAAAAGGGTTTTTGAGGTGGAGTATTTTAGTAAACAAGTTGGGGGCTACCCCCCGAAAGAGTCCCGGCCTCTGAGTAGCACAGAGCCCTCTTTTTTTGGTTTGGGGGTTATGTAAGTGGAAAAGATAGCCCTTAGGTTAGGGGGGGGGGGGGGGGAAAAAAGATGTATGTTTTACAATTTTATTTTTAAAACAACCGCTTCGCCCCCCCCCCCCCCCCAACCCTATGTTTTACGGCACTTTTTCGGGGGGGCGGGTCAATTTTTAACCCGTTTTTTTCATTAGAAACACAAAAAACCATTGAAATTTTTTACATTTCAAAATTTGCAGTTGAAATTAAAACAATGCACTGGGAAAATTTCATTTTCATCTGTTTTAAACAAAAGTTGGTCCCCGGTCCCAAAAGTTTAAAGTAGCGAAGAGTGACGACCTTCAGGCCGATCATGTGTCAGCTGAGAACTGAGCATGCCCCCGTCACTGAAGAAACCCTTACAAAGCATAGGCCTACATTACAAAAGAAAGCTAAAAACCAAAATCCTTAAAAACCCTTTAACGGCTATTAAACAAAAAAAAACTTCAAAACCTTTTAAATTGGGACCTATTTTTAACGAAAGTCCTTTTTGCCAAAATCTTATTTAAAATAGTGACGTTAAAACCTAAAGGTTTGGGTGGATATTTTTAAGTCAAAAAAGGGTTTGGGAGGGGGCCCATAAGTTCTGCCCCCTCCCCGCGGTGAAAAGGGAAACGCCTAAATGTAAATCCCAATACGGCCGCCAAATGCAGCCCAATTTGCTGTTTTATGTCTAATCTGTTATATTATACCCAATTTAAACTACTACATTGTACATTTTCAGATCGGGTTTTTCTATCAATAAAGTTTATTATTTCTATTCCTTTTTTTAATTAATTTGTTTGTTTTTTCGTAGTTTTATTTTTAAAAAGAAAAAAATCAGTATTAAAACTTTACTATGCCCCCTAGGGAACAAATGCCTTTCTTTTTTTCCACCAAAGGGGACCCCAAATTCACCTGGGGCCCGGTGAATTCTCCATGGATGGAAATTTTTTTTTATTTTTCATTCATTTACAAAGGCTGAAGTGGAGCAGCCCCCATTTACTCATTAATCATGCAAGAAACTAAAGCAGCTCTAAAAATAGGCCTAGTCCCCACTAAGAGACAATGCTCGGGGGAAAACGTCCATTTTGCCCTTTTCCAGTACGGGTCGGTATTGGGGGCGGTACCCCAAAGCAAAAAAAGGTTCC
Source organism: Sweltsa coloradensis (assembly GCA_024449915.1). Taxonomy (NCBI): domain Eukaryota; kingdom Metazoa; phylum Arthropoda; class Insecta; order Plecoptera; family Chloroperlidae; genus Sweltsa; species Sweltsa coloradensis. The sequence goes on along the minus strand of JAMZAV010002356.1, from coordinate 5,070 downwards.
GCGAGAGCAATCAAGATAAATAGCCTGTAGTGGGGCCAACAGAATTATGTAGAGCAGCCTTCAAAACTCTTGGCATTACCAGTACTTCCAGGAATTCATATTAAGGCTTTGGCCCTGTTTTTGCCCCTGTTTGTGTGACAATCTCTCGCTGACGGTCACAGGAGCCGACGTACATTTAACCACAAACAAAAACTGCACGGACAATATTTGTCAAACAACACAGGTTGAAGAAGCTGGACAAAACTCCACTTCACCTGGGTTGCAATAAAGTGCCTTCCATGTGAGATCACTCGGGCTCCGACACGTGCTGCTTTCAAACAAAAACTGCATGAATTCCTATTGGACAAGATATTCTATAGCACCACTCACTGACTTTATTTTAAGTTGGAGAAGGGTTGACAGGTTGGGAAAGCAAAGAGAACATAAAACTCAGCCTGAAGGGCTGGGTCAACAAAACTTTTCACCTGCTGATGACAACTGTAGCTAATTTAAAGTTGTTACCTTAATCCACGACGCGTTTCGTCCTTCTGGGACTCATCAGGCGGATGGTGGCCACTAAAAATCAGCTAACTACATGCAAACAAAACTCACAACACATAACCAAACCTGTGGTAGGGCCACGCAAGAAGTAAATTCTGCATGCCTGTTGTCATCATCAGCAAGGTTACTTCACACACCATTCATACTGAGCCCATACCGTCAGCACAACCAGTAAGGGGGCTTCCCTCCCAACTCTAGTGCTCGGGAGACAAAACATCTATGACTCACCCTGGATTCGAACCAGGACCCTTGGCAACAAGAGAAAAGCTGCCCCTTCTGTTGTTGCTCGGCCAGGGTGCCTCTTCATTCATACTTGGAGAAAGGTTTTAGAGATAGGAAGGGTGGAAAGTCACACAACAGCACAACCAGTGAGGGGGCTTCCGTCCTAGACTCTGGTGCTTGGGCGACAAAATAACCATGTCTTAACCTGGATTTGAACCAAGACCCATGGCAACAGGATTGTGACTGGGAAATTCACTGGGTATTCAGTATTCTTAACCATAGCTTTTAGTTAATTGACATTATTTTCAATATTTGGAAGCCGTGAGAACTTCCACATGAATTTGTAATGATTTAAAATAAATATATTTAAAAAAAAATTGACATGCCTGATTGTTTCTGTCAGACCACCCCATTGATTATCTTCTGTTTGCATATGTACCGGTACCCAACATTACAGCATTGTCAAGATTCCCATACTGGTACTGGGCCTAATTGACAACATCCTCTAATTTTCAGATGTTTACATCTGGGGCAAAAATAGTGAAGAGTGCGGGGAGAGCCTGAATGCGTTTGAAAGTTCAATTTCTCCAGCTCTGCTTGAACTTGAAATGAACAGTGATCTAAAGGCTCAACTCCGAGAGTTGTACATCACAAAGGCGAGGGAAATTGAGCTCAATGGCAAGAAGGTAGGATAAGTATTAATTTAGGCCTACATACAACAGAAGTTACCGTATTGTGCCGAATATAAGCCGACCCACCCTAACTTTTCTTGTTGTAATATACTACCGTACCGGTAAATAAAACAATGCATAGCTTGTAGGCTAAGGGACTTCACACTTAAATAATGAAAAAAAGCGTAGGCTTATATTCAGGACAATAGCTACGGTATTCATAATTCATGTAAGGTGGGGTCTGGCTTATAGATACTGTTAGTGTAGGCCTACGTCACAGACCCCTTAGATAAACCACTGCCTGACTCCAAACAATGATCATACGGCTATGGATTGGTCGAGGCGGCAAGGGACTGGCTCGGATTGGTGAGTTTGTTTGGCGTCTGCTCTAATGCCACCACTAATAGAATAGTGTACCTATTACTGAGGATGTGGGACAGTGCAAACACTTTACTCTTTACCTAAAAACAATAAACGCATTGTAGGGTAGTATTATTTTGAGATGGACTGACCACCGGCTGTCAATAAGTTTGCGGCTGAGGTCTATCTATCCCTTGTTTTTGTTGTGATTGCTGTTGCACACTAGACAATCTTCTTAGGTTGCATGGACACAGTGTGCCGCAGTACAGTCATTTGCAAACACCATACATTAGGCCTACATTAGGCCTGCATGCTTAGGCAAGTGGACATTTTCCTCTCTTATTTTTGAGACAATATCATCTAGGACTAAACTCATGCTCTTCATTATGTAGCCCTATAGTGGCACTCTGTGTGAGCTGCTTTAAAATGCCTCCAAGGCTTTAGGCCTAGATAGTTAATTACTGGTACTTCATTGAAAAGAAAATGACATTGTTATAATTTTCTTTCTAGTCGATCATTATCTACGTTCCGTTCCCTCAACTAAAAGCCTTCCAGAAGATCCAGACGCGCCTCGTACGCGAGCTGGAGAAGAAGTTCAGCGGCAAGCACGTTGTCTTCATCGCCGAGAGGAAGATCTTGCCCAAGCCCACACGAAAGACTCGCATGAAGAACAAGCAGAAGCGTCCAATCAGGTAGGCTACGTTGTAGTGTTGTGCAAACAGTTCGAAAATTATTTTAAAAGCCGAACCGAACCTTTGAAATTCCCGCTTACGGGAAGCCACGCCTTCCGGAGCCACGCCTACAGCGACCAATCAATACAAGTCCACCGCGGTCACCGCTCGATAATTGAAAGTCAAATTAGTGCTGCGAGGAGTAGGCCTACGATTGCATCCTGTAATCATCGCTATGATTTTAAGAAAGTTCCGTGCTAAAAATTAAAAACTGATTTTAATTGTGTTGCTTCGTAGAAGGTTTTTCGAGAGTAATTTAATAAATGTTCCATGTTTTTACTTCGCGTTGAATCATTTTCTCGTGAAAATGAATAGCTAAGCTTAATACAATGAAACTTTTTTTTGTGTTTGACAATGATTACGATCGCGCGGGTGAGCTAGGAAAAGTGAAAAACGATCAAAACACGAAAACACTGATCTTTAAATTAAACAGATACCACGGCGTAAGAAGAAACCGGCTGTATCTGACACATACGAGATCCGATAACTAGGCCAAGATAGCCATCCATAGGCTTAGGCATACAATACCGGTAACCCCACTTTTCAACAAACATTTCTCTCAAAATTTCTCATTCCCTGTAGCCTATTTACCTACCTTGTAATTTCTACAGCTTAGGTAAATCCTGACCTTCAACCTGACCCGGCACCCACAATTAATAAAATTTGAGAATTGTACCGGTACCTAGGTACCTACATCAAAATCTATGGAGTTGGAAAATCTTTAACATTTTTTTTTTGGTTGTTTAGGCCCTAGAAAAGCAGTTACAAATTGGTTTGCACAACCATGTTGTTCACATCAGGAAATTATGATTTTGTTTTTGCAAGTGTGAGATGCACTGTGCACAGAGACTATTCAATGCGTACACTGGAGCGTAGAAGTGACCTATTTCTAGATTGTTTAGAAAATTTCTAGCCTAAGTTTATAATCATTTTTCATTAATATTGTTTGGGGGGCTTCGCGACGACGCTTCCGATCTACTACACGACCGACAAGTCAAAGATCAAGTGCCCCCTGGATACGGGACAGAAGCCCGTAACCAAAAGTCGCCGCACCACGCCACGCTATCCATCATGGCTCCATCCAATGTTCACCTAGTGAAAAACGGCCCTTATCAGGACCACAAACCAACTATAATATACTGGAAACGCAGGAGGCGTCTCCAAAAAACTGGACGAGATCTACAGCATTATCTACGAAACAAAATGCAGATGGTATTCTGTATCTCAGAGGCTGGTAAAATGGCAGAGAAAACAGACAAAAATCTAAGTGACCTTAAAACTCCCAACTACGTCATCCACATCCTGGAGAGAAGCAGAACGATCTCTTCAGGCTTGATCGTTGGAGTGAGGTCAACCCTGATCTCCACCTTCACAGTCACACATAAAATGGAGCTTAGTGGCGACAAGATTGAAATCGCTTCCCTGGACGTCTGGATGGGACAAATTAAGTATACCATTCATATGCTATCTAGGTGCCCGTTAGGGCGCCGCAGCCAAGCCGCGGTGCGCTACACACTCAAGCACCTTATACACCAAGCAGAGTTGGGGTGATTTCGAGGTGTTACCCAGCCGTCATGTTACGTGATGAAAACTTGAAAACTATCACAATCGAGGGGATTTAGGTACCTGACAACACATGCCAAATTTTATTGGGGTACACCATTCCTTCTTTGTGAAAAAATGGCTTGAAACATGCTCAAAATCACTTTAAGGATGTTAGCTACTCCTACTACTAACTGATACTACTGCTACTTACATCTAATACGTCGGCCCGCGATTCTGACCAAACGGGTGGGACTACAACGTTTATATTTTACCATGGACATAATGGTTATCAGTATTATAGTCTCTTTTGAAAAAAAAAAGTTGAAAAAGTATGTTGGAAGGCTTCCAAATAAAGGTTTTTAAAAAAAGCCTTAAACACTTGGCATATAATCAACAAGTAAAACCATGTTACTTGACACTTGTTGACGGTATAAGCAGAGTTAGGCGGGAAAGTGCGATACGTAAACAAATGGCGGACATGTAAAATTTTTCTTCTTTGTGTGGAACGAGAAAAGGTGTCATTATACTCTCAAAAAAAACAAATCAGAAAACCGTCCCTGGCCTAGGCCCAGATGTAGAAAATTATTTTAAATACAACAGTGTAGGTCTAAAGTTCCATTAGGCTATAGGACCAATAAATAAATACATGTTTGACAAGCCCTAGGCCTTTCTAGCCAACTCTAGGCCAGCACAACCTTGTTTTGACACTTCCCGCACAAAAAACTAGTTTTGATTACTACAAGCCTAATGCAGATAAACAATGGTATGATAGTCCTAGGCTATTCCAAAATTTACGGCAATAATAAGCTTTTTTTCTTAATTTTAATAAACTCACGAAATCTCCTGTCACTTTTAATAAAAATTAAAACAAAAAGTGGTGAAAATTTTCAATATTCTTCTGATTATCTGATGATTTACATGGCTGTGGGTCAAGGCCGTCTAGATATATCGTTCCCTCGTGTGGGTGCAGTGAAATGGTAATTCTATTCCTTTTAAATTGT
>JAMZAV010002355.1:0-92764 GCA_024449915.1 Sweltsa coloradensis | reverse complement strand
ACTGTGCCTATTATCCCCAAACTGTACTAGCATTTATTTAAAGCCCCGTGGCTCATTGTGAGATATTACAAAAATAGGGTAATTTTGCGTGGTTTTAATTGGTAGACCTTTCTATTAACATGAAAGATATAGTGGTTCCAACAAGAGAATGCAGATAGGTTGTTCGAAATTGTTTTTCCCAGCGTAACAGCTTTGTCAACTCTAGCCCCTATTCACGCTAGCTCAGCGTGGATCTAGCATCCGTGATCTAGCACAGATAATGTTTGCTTGTGTGGGTAACAGATATTTTCTATCATACACAAAGGCAACATTCCTTGTACCGTGCATTCATTCTACCCCCACCACTACCACTTGTGACGAAAGCATCTGCATTCTTTGGTTGGAGTTAGTATATATCTTGCATTCTTGCTTACAAATATCAATTAAGGTAGGCCTATGCCTATAAGTAGAAGTAATGAGAAATGGTGATATAAAAACCCAAATTTTGCGTTTTTTGCAATTTCAAAAAATTTGGAAAAAGCCAAAAACGTTACTAAACAATTTTAAAAAAAAATTGTACGCACTGTTATTTTGGTGGACGTAATATTTGGTCTGGACCGGCACCTCTAATATCGCCTCACATTTTGCACACTAAAAGGTTCAATTTCGCGATTTAATTCGCGTTTTGACCAGTTTGATACAATTTTGTTCGTTATTTCGCGCTATACGCGAAATTGCGTTTTCAAAATATGTTTTTTCCACTCTAAATGATGTAATTTGTCGACAATATTACATTTTAGGCAATAAACAGGACATTTTAAAAAAAATCGCAAATTTTGTTATCACCACTTTTTCACTACTTCTACCTATAAGGAATATAGTCTATAGGCCTAGTGTGAATGTTCACAAAGCATCCAAAGTAAGTTGCCGTTCAAGGGAACTTCAATTCTATCAGGATAAATTTTACTTATAAGGTAAGTAGGCCTACCGGTAATTAATTTATGAGAATGTATGCCGTACGTATATTTTAAATATCAATTTTAAAAGTCATTACAGGATTTACAGTGATTACTTTAATATTATTCTGTACCCACTTTGCAACAGGACATAGGCCCTATGTTCCACGAGTGAAGTGAAATGATTTGTTCAGATAGCTTGGAAATGTGATTGTGGCTTACCTGCAGACCATAATAGGAAAAGCACCCAAGAATTCTGCCTAACGGGTCAACATACCTTTTGACTCCGCCGATGGAAGCGTATGTTTGTGGGTCGGGCTCGCTCTCCGCGCGACGCGACAACACGACTACGCGACGTGGAAACACTGTTTCCTCCTCAACTTCTTCCCGCATGTCGCGCACTCCGTCGGAGCCGAGCTCGGCTTCATCATCGGCGTCTCGCCTTTATGCCCTTCGATTAAGTCTCTCTCGTGTTTCCTCACATTCATTACTCTATCTTGTTCTTCTACTAATTTTCGTATCCGGTTATTTTCTATGGATTGTGTCCATTCCATTTCTCTAGCAAATAATTGCCCTATCATTTCCCTCCTCTTTTTTATCTCTTTTACATGCATTTCATCTTTTTTCCTTTTCAATCCATTCCCTTGCCTGTTCGTCTGTTATTTCCATGTATATTTCATTCCCTCCTGCACTCATTTTAGCTTTGTTCCTCCTCATTTCTTTTGCACGTGTTGCTATCATTTTCACTCTTTCATCCTCTCTTGCAAAAAAAGCATCTATTGCATCTCTTTTTTGCTTTTCTACGGTAAGCACATCCCCAACTTAATCTTTCTCCTTTCTTCCTCTAAGGTAAACCAATTTTTGACTGTCGCATCAGTTGTACCGGACGTTAGGAGTTGTTTAATAAAAGTCTTTTCTTCCCAGGGCAACCTCGAACTAAGTTTGAAAGATGCAAAGCGGTCATCAATTTTTTCGGCGATACTTAGTTTGCGACGTACGCCGGGTTTCTCTTTTTCTTTGTAGACACTCGGGCCAGAGGTACCTTGTACAGGAGGAAAGCTATCCGGTTTTCTTACCGTGCTGTCGAGTAGTTCAGCAATACCGTGTGTGGGAAGAAGGCAATGCCACTTTCTTCCCGTGTTGTCGCAAAATTCGGCTATACTATTTTCCGGAGGAACGCAATGCCACTTTCTTCCATTGTTGTCACAAAATTCTACGATACCGTTTAACGGAGGAACACTGGACCAGTTTACTCCCGTGTTGTCGTGTTGATTGTCGATACATTGTACGGGAGGAATGCAATGCCCTTTTTCTTCCGTGTTGTCCTGTAGGTTGTCTGTACCTTTTACGGGTGGAACGCAATGCCCCATTTCTTCCATATTGTCGCGTTGGTCATTAATACATTGTGAAGGAGGAACGCAATGACCCGTTTCTTCAATTTTTTTGCATTGGTCGTCGATACCTTTAGAGGGTGAAACGCATCGCCGCTCTTCGTAGGTACGTAGGCTCTCGATACCTTGCTCGTGACGAAAGCTACGCAGTTTTCTTCTCATGTTATTGCATAGGTCGTCGATGTCTTTTGCGGGAAGAACGCTGCGCTGGTTTTCTACCATGTTATCGCATAGGTCGTCGACAACGGGTGTCGTAGGAGAAACACAGCGCCGCTTTCTTCCTGTGTCGTCGTTAACTGTTGCTTGGATGACGAGACTTCTCTTTCTCCCCCTCTTCCTACGGGCACGTGCGTGCGCAGGAACACACGGAACGTCCGGAAACTGTTCTTCGAGCTCGGTGCGAGGTACGATCACTTGTTTCCTCTTAGGTCTCTTGGCGCGCATCGTCGGAGGATAGTCTGCCGAGTTTTCTTCCCCACTCTCTGAATCTGAAGCAAAACAATACGAACATGGATAAGTTCATTTGAAACGTGAATGTTTACATAAGGTATTTTTACTCCATCATTTTATTGAAAACTTATATTTCTTAAGGTGTTTTTTTGATAGAATGCTGATCAGCTGGAGAGCTGAGTGTTAGGATCTAGGATATATGAAGGAACAAACAGCTAACTTTCAAGATAGAATAGAAACTACAGTATCTCCCAAGGATAAAAATGTTAGGCTTCTTGGTGGCAACCCTGCTGTAGCCTAAACCATTGCCTGCTTATCGCTCTAGACAACTTAAGCATACAGATTTACGAGGACTAGGCCTATTTAATAGTATTTATAAATACCTTGATATTCTTCCATATCGAAATAGATCGAGTCTGTCTGTGTTTCGTCGGCGTTGTCATTGGACGACGTATCTCGAGTTTCGTCAGCGTTGTCATTGGACGACGTATCTCGAGTTTCGTCAGCGTTGTCATTGGACAGCATATCTCGAGTAGGTCTACAATCCGTAGAATCCTCCTCTCTACGAATATATTTCCACAACGCAACGGGATAAACACCGCCGTCCAAATCGTTCGCCGTTCGGCGCGTCTCGTTCACATTAACAGAGTTATTGTCCGCCATCGCTTGGTCGTGTTTATCGACCCCAACAAAGTCGACGTCGTTGTTGCGAGTTTCGTAGACAAACGTTTCGTCGACGTGTTGCGGGGGTCCACCCCCCTCAAAGTCCGAGTTGTGAATTTCATACGGATACGTTCCGGCACCTTCGTCTAGATTAGGCCTATTGACAACAACGAAATCAGAGTGTTCGACTCCCGACAAAATTTTGCCTAGGCTACTTCATCCATTTTATACACTAAACTTTCAAGTTCTAAACCATTTCCTACATTATTTCCCTTAAAACCGTTGTCGCCGTTACTTGATTCAAAAACAAATACCCCTTCCGGTTCGTTTATGCTACCGCCGGGAACAAAACCGTCACTAGCATTCTCCGATTCGTACACCAACATCATTGCTTCCTTATCTGAATGTTCAACGTCGACAAAATTCACGTCAATGTTTTCCTTCTTGTACTCGCAATCTTCCAGCATCCCATTGGCCGGCTCCACAAATATTTGTTCGTGTTCAGTCTCTTGACGCCCGTCTCCTAGGTCAACGTACTCGGGATACCGATCAAACATCTGTTCGCTTCGTCCCGCTGGACGTCACTCGCGCACTCGGTTCCACAGACACCCACATCACGTTTAAACATTCCAAACGCTCTTTCCAAAGACTTATCTCCGTATCGTTCATTTCCTCGCACTCGTTTTCGCTTTTCGCAGTCCCTCGAGAATCGTGCGTTACATAATCCGTTTCCCACGCAATAACGCATCACTGACAAACGTCACCTGAGAACGGGTTGCACTCATTCTTCATCCGGCGGAACTGTTGCGGGGGTTCTTCAACTATCTCGTTGAGGAAGATGGGTTCCTCCTTGACTGTTAAATAGAGGTCGGGATCTTGTACGATGGTGACCTGTGGAGCAGGTAATGGCGGTCCAACAGGCGTTGTTGGTGGATAGTCGGCGACCTGCGAAGGATAGTCGCTAACGTGTGACGTACAATTGGAAGACAGTGGGTCCACATCTGAAACTGCAATGGAATGTTAGAAAAAATATTTAATTTTAAATAGTACTTTTTTACATTTTATTTATTAATTTAAACTTTAAAGTCTATCCTATTCAGATAAAAAAACTGATTTACAAAGGTCAACTAAATAAATCTAATTAGGCCTACATAGATGCAGACACAACACAACAATGAACTACAGTTAAGTACTGTAATAGTTTTATAGAATAGACGAGAGTGCAGAAATTTATTCTTAAATAATATTCAAATGTTATCTTTGAAAAAGATGTTTATATCTAGGGCCTCGCCTACCTATTCAAAACATAATTTGTGTGGCCATATTTATTATCTCTAAACTTCTCGTAATCTTGAAGCTTAGCTGCAAGTGATGTGTGGCCTAGGCCACCATCTGCTAAATTAAAACATTCATCGAGATTTGAGATTGCTGTTTCATATTGTATAGGCCTACAATAGGACTGTTTGTTCCCAGACCTAGTGTTAACACTAAAAAAGTCAGTGTCTACACTTTACACTGGCTATTGGGCTAGTGTTATGAGAGCGAGTTTTAACACTAAGGCAAACGAACGGGCCAAAGTGGCTCATTTCACAAACGTGTGTGCGAACAAACGAACCTAGTAAATGGTTATCATGCATTTATGTTTTATTTAATATCAAGTAGATAAGGTGCATTTTTACACAGAAAACTTAGGCCTACAATGAACCTACTTCACTCATAGTCAAAGTCAAGTAAAGAATACAAAGTTTCAAATGAACTAGTTTTTGACAAAAAATAATTAAGTTCACTTAGAAGTAGACTGAAATGAAGTGGAAAGGAAAGATTTTCATGTTTTGTAATCTTATTTAAAATAACGTACATGTTTTTTCCTTCTAAATTTTGATAAGGAGTTCAAATATCAACTTTGAAAATATTCCCTCATGTAGGCCTATATATAGATATGTGTTGAAATATATCAAACGGTTGCCCAGCCCTAAGTGGAGTCTTCGGGCTTACTGACGTACCCTCATCTTCAATTGTCTCCATCTTCAAGAGGTTGCAGACGTTGAATGCCTGTGCCTCCTCTACTTTTTCTTCTTCATCCTCTGCAATCATAGAACAAAAATCATATTTCTGAAATAACTTCAATCTATTTTTGTAGGTAATCAAAATATAACTCTTTTTTTTTTCTTTTTCGTAGTCAGTTGATGGTATACATAATATAAGCTATTAGCTAATATACATGTCCACATAGACCCTATAGTAAGCTCTCAAAATTAACATAAAATAACTAATATTTAACTAGCCTACATTATTGTATTCCTATAAACTAGGCCTACCTATGCTAAATGGGCTAATTTACTAATTTACTCAAACAATCTAAACCTAAACCTAGGATAGTCTGTAGCTGTTACATCGTAATTTTCTCCCATTGTAGGAACTCTTTGACTGAATAGAAGGAGTATTTTAATACTAATACATTCTTCAGTTCGTACTCAAATCTAGAAATATTGTCGATCTTTTTTATTTGGGTTGGTAGTTTGTTCCATATTTGCGTGGCAGCATAAACAGGGCCTCTACTAAATAATGTGAGGTTGTGGTCTATATGTGTATGTTATTCTTTTGTCAGGTGGAGTGGTTGTGTATTTCTGAGTTTTTGAATGAATGATTTTGGGTATTTTTTAACAAAGCAAGCTGTTTCATGCTGACTTATAACTACCTACCCTAGAGCAATAAAAAAATTGCTTATTCATTGTCATTTCAATACCGTACCTATAATAAAAATAAGTAAGAACAAGGCACAGTTTAGAATAAATTAATAAACTTCAACAGTAACGTCAACGTCCTCAAGTTATTAGTTTGTAATTAGCTCACAGAGTTAAACACATAAAAATAATGCCCTGTGTTTAATAAATAAATAAATAAATTTTATTTAGAGTCTACCCACTCAGTTATATAACTGATTTTCAGTGGGGGACTTTAAATCAAAGCGACCAAGCCAACCCTGTAGGCCCCCGCCGCCGTCGGCGAGTGAGCGATAACCAACCAAAGATCGTTATTTGTAATAGGAAATATAGCAATCAATCAGTGGTATGGACAGTGCGAACACCCGCGAATCAACGCCAGAATCAACAAGGCCGATTCAGAACAACTCTGAAATTTATTATGTGCTTCGTTGCTAGGACGGCTCCAAAGTCACCGTTTACAAACTCCTAAGACAAGAACTGATGGACTTAAGTCCAAATCAGAAGTTAAAAAACTTCTGACTTTGACGGGAATCGAACCCTGAACCTTCTGCATTGGAAGCAGATACGCTAACACACAAGACCAACGAGCCACACAAATCCAACTCACAATATCCACTCAAAGTGGTAATTAAATTTAACCTCGGCGGGGTATCGTATCACTATGGCAACCACCGATTAGAAGAGCTCCTATACCTAGGCCTAGGTTCAAGTTCTGATTGAAGACCTAGACCAGTCATTTGCCGTATTCCACGAGAACCCTTCTTAGATTAAATTTATTATGGTAAGTTAAGGTAAGAAAGAAATGGAGAGAACTGGTAGAAATGCCTGTCATAGAAGACATCGAAGTAGATGAGGAGGTGTTGGCCTGGCTAGCAAACACTGAAAGTCCATAGCCCGAGAAATTGGTGATACGTCACCCCCCGACCTGACTTATGTTGGAACCGGGTGTTTGATTATTATTATGGTAAGTTCAGTTTTGAGTTCATCAACTCTGTAACATGACATTTACAACAATAACCACATATTCTGCACAAATTCATTTTTTTAAATTTTGATTAAGGACGTGTCAACCGTTAGATCATAATGCACCACTCTAGCCTAGGGGATATGGGGCACTGACAAGAGTGTTAGCCCTAGCGTACAACCTAGAGCTCTTTGAACTATGCCTACATTCCTACTTTCTTAAAAGTTTGTTGATAAATGCAAAGTTAGGCCTATTAAATGAACTTCTGTACCATTACACCTAGTAGGGTACATAAATCAGTTAAAGGGCACTTGAGAGTTGTACACTACCTGACTGGGCAACAATCAACACTGTGCATGTTATAGATAGGCAGGGAAAATGAGAAGTTGTATGGCCGTGGGGAGCATGGAAGTTTGACGCCATCATGATTAGGGAAAAACCAACCGCCCTCTAAATGTATCGAACCATTAAAATTTAACAGCCTTTGTGTTAACAAGCGGTGTAAAATCAAAACCGCAAGATGGCAATTTGTCGATATTGTTGAAGAAAAACAATCTTTCTTCCGCAAATCTCTCAGTTACTCCGATTTCCGAATAAAGTAATTCAAGTTGATGGCATGGAATAAGCTATACAGGTAGGTAATAGAGCTGTACCTTTGTTAGGCTATAAAATATAATAAAAAATGTTATTTTCCATTGCCTTCCACAGCCATGTAAATGTAAATCAGCATATTAGCAAAAGAACACTGAAAATTTGCACCGTCTTTTGTTTTACATCAGGAGATTGCGTGTGATTATTAAAAGAAAAAGAAAAGGCGTATTATTGTTGCACATTTTTGTATAGCCTAGGAGGACTATCATACTATTGTTTATCTGCATTAGGCTTTTAGTAATCAAAACTAGTTATTTGTGCGGGATGTGTGTCTGAACAAGGTCGTGCTGGCCTAGGGCTTGCCAAACGTGTAATGTTCGTATTAATTACGGTAATCTAGTCCTAAAGCCTAATGGAACTTTAGGCCTACACTGTTGTGATGTTATAAATAATTTTCTACATCTGGGCCTAGGCCCGGGACGGTTTCTGATTTGTTTTATGAGAGTAATGCCAACTTTTCTCTTTTCTACACATAGACATAAAATTTAACATGTACACCATCTGTTTACATATTTTCTTCTCCCCGCGACGTTCAAATAATCCACTGCATCTTAGTTAGTAATTGATAAAAAGCCCCAAAACTAATTGCAAATAGATTAAATGAGTACCTGGCAAATGCAGCCGAAAACTTAATAAATATTACTATAAAGATGTAACCCAAAATCTCCAATGCAAATACCAATATCAACATGGAGGTACCAATAACAAACCGTTTAATTTAACTCAAACCCACAAATATTAGAGAAATCAGAAATATAATCCGTAAGTTGAAGAACAAAAATCAGTAGGTTATGACGGAATCTCCACCTCCCTAATAAAATACTGTGAAAACGAACTTGCTAAACCACTAACATACTTAATCAACCACTCACTCAGAACAGGAAAATTTCCTCAGCCACTCAAAAAGCTAGAATCATTCCAATTTACAAAAGGGGGGATAAAACAGACCCAGGGAACTACAGACCCATTGCCATACAACCAGCATTCTCTAAAATATATGAACAAGTAGTAGACTTAAGGCTTAGAGAGTTCCTGGAAGCCAATAGTATCATGGCAACAGAACAACATGGATTCCACAAAGAGAAATCGACAACAACGGCCATAGCAGACTTTTAAAACTTTGTACTAAAAGAAAGAGATGAAAACAAGGTAGTCATAGCTGTTTTTATGGACCTAACCAAAGCCTTTGACTGCATTAACCACGACATTCTGATAAATAAACTATACAATTATGGCATTCAGGGAACTGCATTACAATGGATTAAAACTATCTGCACAACAGAACACAATATGTAGAAATAAAAAAACAGGCTCAAGGCAAAATTAAAGCATACGTCTCGAATGAAGTAAAAATTCCACGTGGAGTAATGCAAGGATCAAATTTTGGCCCCACTACTATTTAATATTTATATCAATTGCATAGCTCAAAAGTACACTGAAATTAATAACAAAATCGTACTATATGAAGATGATTCAACAAATCTAGCACATAAGAAAGTTAGAAATTGAGACTAATGTAGCAGTGAATGGAATAGCCCAAAACCTTGAAGACAATGAATTAATTCTTAATGCTGATAAAACTAATTACATGATCTTTGATAAAAAAAAATAGTATACCAGACACGATCAATGTAATAATAAATAAATCATTAATTGAACAAATCAAAAATGCTAAATTCCTAGGGCTTAATATAGATGACAAACTTTCCTGGAAGACTCACACAGAAATACTGGCCAAAAAGCTTGGAACTGGGATTTATGTGCTCAAAACCATGAACCACTACTGCAATAGAACACTGTTATTAACAACATATTATGCCCTAATTGAATCCCATCTAGCATATGGTATTATAGCTTGGGGAAACGCATCACATACCATCACAAACAGAATATTTAAGTTACAGAAGAGAGCAATAAGAGTAATATGTAACCTGAAACGTAGGGATTCATGTAGGAGATACTTCAAAGAATTTAATACTTTAACACTCTATGGCCTATACATATACAATGTAATTATAATTAACAACTATGGTCAGTACATAGCAGAAAGAAGCAACATAGTACACAACATACAACACAATACACGTCAAACGGCAACTTCTACAGCCACCATCATAATAAAAAAATGTATGAACAAGCACCAGTGCATATAGGGTCAAAATTGTGGAACAAACTACCAGATAATCTAAAAAGTTTAGCTAACAGAAAGGACAATTTTAAAGTTAAGTTGAAAGAATTCTTGATAAACAAAGTACTATACTCAGTGGAGGAATTTTAAACTGTGTGTATTTTAAAAAACAAGTGCTAATCTTTAGAATAGGTATATATCTATGAATGTGAGTATGTAATGGATATTTACTGTCTGCAGCAGAGACTTGGAATATGACAGCAGTGGAGGAGAGTCTTGTGCAGGCTGTAGATATGAAGTTTTTGAGAAGCATTGTGGGTAAGACTAGATGGGACCGAATACGGAATGAGATATCCGAGATCAAGTAGGCGTGAGGAATTTAATGGAGCGAATTGGAGAGAGAAGATTAAAGTGGTTCGGACATGTCAAGAGAATGGAAAGATCAAGATTACCGAGAAGGATGATGGAATTGGAAATTCCAGGTAGGAGACCAAGGGGCAGACCACGACAACAATGGCAGAATAGTGTGAGAAAAGATGTAGAACAGCGGGGAGGAGAGTGGAATGTGGTGGAAGAAGAGGAGTGGTGGCAGGACAGAAGAAGATGGAGAGGCCTATCTTATATGCCGACCCAACGCAGAGTTGGACGTGGCAACAGATAATGATGATGATATAGTAATGGAGTTTGTATATATTATGTTTGTATGTTTTGCTGAAATAAGAGACGAATGATTGGATTCTAGGTTTAAGTGACATAAGATTGTACAATCATATGTATTGACACGTACAAGGTCATCTGAAATGATATTATTGTACTTAAATTTAAAAATAAATAAATAAATAAATAAAAATAAATAAATTCAACTAGATGAAGTTTCTATGTTGCAGTGAAATGATTTTTCCCTATTCATGATGGCTTCTACTGTCCATGATAGCGCTCGGTTGGAAACATAGGAGACTGAGCGTCTTGCGCTTTGCTACGCAAAGCCATGTACGTCATTGTTATTGCCAGACAATCTTCAAAGGGGCTATTACCCTCAAAAATATTTTTGTTTTTAACACGAATTTTTCAATTTTGAACCTGAAATTTGCGAAAATTGGCGTTTAGGTAAATTTCTTAAATTGGCGTTTACATGCTTCTTCTTTAATATTTAATACAATCCAGAAATTAAAAAATCCATCCCGATCGGGGTTCGAACCCGAGTCTCCCACTTTCCGGGTGGACGCCTTAAATATTAACAATTCCACCTACGGGAGTGTTTCCCGACTATCCAAATCGAGAAATGCTTCTTCTTTGTTCCACATAGATAGGCCTACTAGATCTAAATTTAAATCTAAAATGGCCCTTTATAACATCGTGTTTTGAAACTGTGCACAAATAAGACTCTCTAACATGCAAAAATATGCATTCCAAAATCACACCCTTTCTTGGATCAGCATAATATTTTGATCGAACCACTTGCCCAAATTACAGAACAAAATATAGAGGATTTACAGAAAATTGTGCTGAGTATCTACGTCAATAATGACCAATTTTTTGGATCAAATCCTCCCAAGGTCACGGGGCATAAAGTTTCGTCCCCATGTTACTTCTTATGTGGGAGATTTGTGCCGATGGGACCTAGTAGCTCGAAAAGAACAAAGTTTGCCTTTTTTTTTCGAGTCATGGTGGCCCAAAAATTTTTTTATGTTAATTTCGAAATTTGTAACTAGTAAGCCTGAATTAAATATATTTTTATAGTTTAGCGGGTGAATACCCTTTAACTGAATAATAAATTTAATACAGATGGTTTAAATAATAATCTACGCTATGCAGTTCTCACTAACCACTGGTTGCCCTCATCATAGATCTGGCGATTTTTCCTCCGAGTAGGCCTAGCGAGTGCTTTTCGGTTCTTGGAAGGTTTAGCGCCGGCTTTCCCACGTCTTGGCAGTCGAATATGTGCGGAACAACTCCGTCTTTCATCCGTACCCGCGTCGTACCCTTCATCAGTTTGTACCGCATGAAGTTCTCCATATCCTCCTCCAACTGACAAACAAAGATAACAGGTAAAAAAGTTAGTAGTAGTAGTACCTAGTATATCTTTATTAGCATTTTTGCTATTTTACATGTCATACACATCATATCATCACAACAAACATCTTTTCTTTACTCGAGACCTTAATCTTGATACTCGTCATATAAGGTACAACATATTTTATTTATAGGCTAGCACAATTTTATATTATTTAGCCCTATTATTATCTCACTTTTCAATCATCTCCATCCATTATGCATATACCACTTACAAAACACTTTCAGAAAAAATCTTTGAAATAAAAATTTGATATTGTTTTAGATTTATACCAAGCTCCAATTATAATATAAAAAAACACTACAATACAATAGATGGTTACATGAGCATAGTCTCTTACATCTTTCGGACATTAGTCTGGTTGAGTCCAGAAATCCTCCGTCCTATCATCCTGTTCAATCTGCATCCCTTAACTATCTTACAGCACAGGATTGTCTTTACTAGTTCTATAGGCCTATACTGCTAGTCTTACTTAACATTTACGTAAGACTATAACATTTATACTTCATAGGAACATACAAAATATTTTTGGACTAGCAAATTTTTCACTTTATTGTGCCCTAATATCTCATTTTTTCAATATTCATATTCTCCATCTATAAGTATTACATGTTATACAAACATATTTACAATACACTTTCAGAAATAATATTAAATATCATTTGAGATTTAAAACCAAATACAATAATAAAAACTACAATACAAATAGGTAGATGGTTACATGGGTGAGCATAGACTCTTACATCGTTCAGACACTAGTCTGGTTGAGTCCAGAAATCCTCTCCAGTAACTTCCCTGTTCCATCCGCATCCCTTAACAATCTTACAGCACTTAGCTCTAAATCTATTTACATCCTGCATATTTCTAACTTCTAATGGTAACCTATTAAATATTCTCATACCTTTAGCAAAAATTGAGTTATTTCCAAATTTAGTGTTGTTTTTCTTTGGATTATCAGGTTTTTCCCATTTCTTGTATTGTAACAATTCTCTTTTTCAATTCTTAACTTTTACACAAGTAGTCTGGGCCAATCCCTTTTGAAATTTTAAACAGAAATGTTAGGGTGTTTAAAATAATTCTTTGTCTAACATTTAGCCATCCTAGTGCTTCACACATCTTTTTAATAGACGTTCGTCTTGACACCCACAGTATACTTTGCATTACTTATTTTGTAATTTTTGCATTCTTTTAATTTCATTTTTATTTAGTAAAATAGAATTGAACTGCAATAATCGAAATGCGGAGTTATTATTGCCTGGCATATGCTAATTTTACTCCTTATTGGTTAACACCCACACATTCTTTGGAATAGTCCCACTTTCTAGCTAATTTCTTTATGATTTGTTGGCCATGCTTCTCAAAAGTTAGATTTTCATCGATTATTATGCCTAAATATTTAAGATCATTTACAATCTCCAACTTCTCTCCTCCAATTTTTAAAACAATTTTACTTAAATTTGGATTTTGTCTCCTCACTTGGTGGCTGCATATTATCATCACCTTAGTCTTTTTTACATTGGGTATCATCTTGTTGTACCTAAGCCATAGTTTCTAATCTGCGTAAATCTTCTTCTATTTGCAATAAGACCATTTCTAGATTTTGTCCACTGCATACAATTAGGATATCATCCGCATAAAGATATATTTTACAATATTTAAAGATAGTTTAATGTCATTAATATATATACAATGAAAAAAGTGGCCCAGAATTGAGCCTTGTGGTACCCTAATGTTATTTCCGTTTGATTTAGAATATGCTTTATTGTACTTTACTTTTTGAAACCTATTTTCTAAATACGAGACAATCCATTTTAAGACTACATCCGTAAATCCGTATTTTTTTTAACTTATCAACTAGAATACTTCTATCTATTGTTTCAAAAGCGCGCGTTAGATCTAAGAAATTGCAATATTTATATCTCGATTGAGTATTTTACCCTTTAGATCCTCTATCACAAATTGTATTGCATGTTCACACCCGTACTTACTCCGGAATCCAGATTGTTCCTCAATCAATATACCATTGTCTTCATAAAATCTACAATTTGTTGCTTAACAATCTTCTCCGTCAACTTGTTTATTACATGCAAGGTATTTATTGGTCTATAATTTTTACTGTCTATTGTTTTGGGCACTTTCGGTATTGGCATAATGATTGTGATGTTTTAAGTTTATCAGCTACCTGTCCTGTCTCTAGTGACATGTTTATAAAATTTGTTAAGATAAGTAGCATTTCCATGTTAACCTACAACTAATTTTAGTATTTTATCAGAGATCCCATCCTCACCAGGTGATGTATCTTTTAAATCCAAAACCATTTCTTTGACTTGTTTTCACACTTACATTTTTAAACTTGGCTAGTTCGGTACTTTAACACAGAACGGGTAATTGGATCGGTCTGATTTTTTTTTTGGTAGGTTATGGACCACATATCAGGTCATAATATTTTGAGTTTCAAGATTGTAAATCTTTCGGGGCGGCGTGTGCAGATAGCTGAAAACCCCCCAACTCGGGTAGGAGTATACAGGTCGAGTTAGTCGTTAGGCAGTCGCGTGCGCTTGGCTGCGGGCGCACGACCGTCGCCCTAGATGAATAATTTAAAACCACCCAATTTAAATCAACATACCGGTATTTGTAAGCGCTAGAAGCGTTGTTCCTAGTTACCCCATGTTCCTACTTACCCCATTTACCCACTATTCGGTTTACTCAAAAAATATATATTTTCACCGAATTTATGAAAATGTTTTCCCCACTTCAAAGTCAGAAAAATTTTAAAAATCAATCATGAAGTACGGTAGGTAAAATAACTACTGGTTAACTTAGAATTTTAGAGCGTATCCAGGGAGTGCTGCGTTCGATACTATGGTCGACACACACACCTGGAATTAAGCAAAACTAGACCTGGAAAACCTGTAAAAGTCAGGGAAATTGATTCTCAATAATAAGTGGGAACCCAGATTGGCTCGTCGTAAGAAACTTGTAAGAATTGGATTTTGGACAATTCGTTACGACTTGCGACTTAAGCCTTAGGTACAACTTGATTACGTTCTGATTGCAATACATACTCGGTAATACAAAATATAACGCCTTACGTCTTAGAACTAGTTGTGAACGATGCTTTTAACTGTTAGTGGTGACAGATTTTGGCAAGATCTTGTTTAGGACCTATAGGGCCTATATTGTTTCTAATAAGTTCTTGGCAAATCTTGATTCTTGACAAGAATTTTCACCAGGGTAGTACCTAACAAAACAGAATAAAATGAAACATGTTAAGTGTATTTTTATTTTTTAATATAGCCCTTCCGTAAATATAGGCCTATGGTTAAAAAATATAAATCATTTTAAGTTGATTTGAATTATTGTTATTGAAAAAAAACAGTGTTAAAAAGTTAGGAGCTACCAACCGAAGAAGTGTCAACTAAAACATAAAAACATCTTTCAGAACCTCAAAAATTATTTTTCCGTGTTTTTCTGTTACGGCAGACATTTTTCGTAAATTAGTTTAGGCTTGTTAGACCGTTAAAAATTATCAACAACCTTCAACGTGGATTAGGCCTATGCTAGACCTTTGTTACAACATTAGGCCCAACACATTTTTCATAAGCTAATTATGTGAACTGAAGAAATCTAAATAACACGCACTAAGCGCTCGAGTTCCGTTGAATGTGTGATGAATAGGGTTAGGCCTACAGTATTTGGTTTAACCGTGTCCATTGGTATGTTGGTTGTCAGCTGACAAGGGTGTTTACTGCAAAATTTAAGCCTACAACTTTATTTGTTCATTCCTGCCCTAAATGTAGAAAAGTAAGGTTTTACAAGGGAAAAAAAATTTTTCCCCGGCACTTCTATACCTGGGGGGGTCCAACCTTTTCAACAACTGATTTTTTGTGCTGTTAAATTAACAAAAAAAACTTTCAAACCTTTAACGTCGCTATTTTAAAACGAATTCCTTTGCGTTTAAAGTACTTCATATTTAAAATAGCAACGTTAAAGTTTAGTAGTCGAGTATTTTTTTGAAAACGTTGTAAAAAATCGTTGTTGAAAATTGAGACCCCCCAAAATGGGGTATAGAAGTGCCGGAAAATTCTCTAGTGAAATTACATAGGGCCTGAGGCCTAAAGTGATAGGCTATTAATATTGTAATATTTACTTACTCAAAGTGATCGTCACAACAGTAATTGGAGTGTTCCACGTTCAATAAGGCATGGCAACTCGTCTTGCTGCTTTGAGCCAAGCTTGTCGCTTATTTGGTACTTTTGGCACGTGAATGAACTTTTTGTCCAGGTGTGTTTTATAGAACTGTTTTTGTAACATTGGTACCAAACACACTTTATAACTAACCATATTTTTACAACTGGACTAACGTGAGCAGGGCTAGTTCTATGTTTTCTCTTTATACACTCCCTTTTTCTACTCAAAATGCTTATACCATGACCTGAGCATATTTTAGGCCCTGCCCTGTACATGTTTTTTGTAATTTTTGATTAAGACTCTCCTGTCTAAGTATTATAAAAGTAGTGCTAGCAGGTTGAACATATAGGAAAAATGAAGTATGCATTGTTGGTAGCTGAGTAGTAGTCTAAATACAATATATGTAAATCCTAGTATGATAGTTGTAATTTTAATTTTTAAAGTGTTTTCAAGTTGTTGTTGTAATTGATGTTGTGTGTAGTTGTATGCTAGAAATGTGATGTAAGATGTAACGAAATGGCTAGAATGCGCCAGAAATAAAGAAATCAATACATACAAACCTCTGTCACCATCAGCTGTTATATTACAACAATACAGTGAACCCCAACTTTACCAACCTTTTTACGGTTGGCCTATTATTTATTTTTGGAAATAAACCGTACAGTTGTATAGATTTATTAATTTTATCTAATTTGTAGTTTTTAGTTATACGAAAAAAATATAGATCATAGATATAATTTACATTTAAAGTAGGCTAGAAACCTAGAAATTAAATTTTGGTAACTTAAAGTTTGTTTAGTGTGCCGTTGGGATCCTGATATTCACTGAAGCATCATCTGGGTTCGCGTCGAAGACTTTCAAGGATATCGTATGGCTGCCAGGGGCCCTGTTGTAAAAATTATGCCTAGATTTATTTTTAACTCAGGTTAATTAGTAACGTAATAAAACCCACCGCTATAATCTTGCATGCATGTATGAGTTAACGAATAACACCAAATTAGACCTTATTATAGTGAATAAATATATCAATGGCCTTCATTGGGAGCGGGTTAGGATTACAGACCTGTTTTGAAGTGACAGATACTGTTATGGAAACGTGGTCCAGGCCTAGGCTATAGGCTAGCAGCTAGGGCCAGGCTATAGATACCAAGCAGGTGGAAAACTAGAAGAGGCTTTGCTCTTTCTATTAGGTAGGCCAACTCCTTTAGACAGGCTTGTCCTAGTTGCCCAGTATGCACGAGAGCCTGGCACGTCACGAATGGCCAGTACTAGGCATTACTAGGGGCCTAGGGTAGGCCTAGGCCCCTAGGGGCCTAGGGTAGGCCTAGGCCTACCCCTAGGGCAAACAAACTGGCTAGGTCCTAGGTCTAGGCCCTGTATTAATGTAGAGGCTAGGCCCTAAACCTACGGTTTTCAATGCATAAGTAGGGCGTAGGCTAATATTTTTGACATAACTTACATTGAAATGGTCTTGACAACAATACGCCGTCGTTGTTGGAGATAGCCAATGAAATTTATCCCTTCCCGACGCTTTCATCCAGTTGTTACGTCTAATTGTTTGTGTAGGAAGGGACACAAATAACTTATCCGGCGTTGAGAAAGATGTGCTTGTACACATTGGCACAAAGCACCACTTGCTGGACTTTTTAAAGGACGACATCGTGCCCAAACAACCCAAACAACGAACACATTCAACGCCAACCTATAATGACGTCACTACTTACGTGTTTCGGCAAGATGGCGACGATTCATATAAGAGCGGGAAAAAGTTCAAACATAGGAAGTTTAAAAAGAGTAGATAGGTACAAACTCTCATGCTCGCATTTATTGACCTGGCACCTCCACCATGACTAATCTTTGCCTCCACCATTTGGTACTTTTTCAGTTGGGGCCCTTCAAGTATTCAACACGTTATTTTTCGTGTACTAACCTTGCATACATTTTTGCTGGGAAAAGTAAATTAGGAGGGGGGGGGGGAGAGGGGTAAATAGTTGAAGCAGGTTGAAGGGCCCCAACCAAAAGAGTACCCACCATTTTATTGCATGTCAAACCAAAGGTTGATGGAAAAAAAAATCCATTAAAAAAAATATCTTTGCAGTGCAAGAGAGTTTTTTAAATTATTTGTTCCAGTTAAAGAGAAGGAAGCACATATTTACTGGAAAGCCAGGAAGAAAAATGATTGAAAAATCAAGCTTTCGACATAGGAAAAAAAAGTTAAAATATACTTTTTTAATCGTTTCCAAACATTACAGTGAAAATATTCGTACTTATACCGATAGGCCCTACATAAAATATTGTATCATGATATTGATTACTTTACCCAGCCCTAGGCCTATGTAGGCCTAGTTCATAGTAGTTAGTAGGCCTAGTTATTATCGGAATTGTATTTTGTAGGTCCTACATGGTTGCGTACCAGTTTGTTAATGAAATTAAGATTGTTTAAAATATATTGTTGTTAGAGATTATTTTAATGAATAGGCCTAAATGTATTTATAATATATTTACTAGGGGTGGGCGGGTGGGTAACTAACTTAAAAGCAATTTGGCAAGTTCATATAAAACAGAATATTACCAAGTTTATTGCCACTTAGGCCTATAAATCTAAATTAGGTTACAATTGTTCCATTCACAACATTTAGCATAGGCCCACCATAGATAATAATGGGTATAAATAATCACCCAAACATCAGTAGACTAGGGTATGGATACAGGCTTTGATTACTTATTTTACTTTTTAGTTTTTACAATGATTTGTCTGTGATTTGATTACTGAGGTGACAAATATAAAAAATATCACATAGTAGCCCTACTAGGGCCTACCTAGATATTAAATTTCTCAAATAAATAAATTATAACATGTAATGTAGTCATGTCCAATTATGTCCCGGTACCGGTACCTGTTATAATAAATAAATATTTGCTAGACAATGTAAGTTAAAGCGGAGTCGTTGATGTTAGCGCGGAAAAAGGACACATGCTCTGGTTTTCGACAATTCGAGCTAATCAGGCAGTTACATACTAATATTTTAGTTATCAAATTTTGCAAGAACTTTAATGAAGAACAGTTTTATTGATATCCACACTCAATAAAATAATCAATAACAAAGAATAAACAGCTCTCTAAATCGTTAGGTATTGATCGACGGGCCCAGAGTTGACAAAATCTACAAAAACAAAAATAAAATTCGTATTCCCCAGCCCTTCAGCCTGGGATTTAAGTTCTCTTTGCTTTCCCAACCTGTCAACCCTTCTCCAATCTATTTTTTTTTTAAACATCAACTAACGTTCTAGCGTTAGCCTACAAATTTACTTAGGCGTTCAAGTTGATTTAAACATTGACATCCAATACGAAAATTTGGTTTCTAAATAGGCTATAGGTAGGTAGCCTTGGGCGTCGTAATAATTAGCCAAAGTTCACAAAAATACAAATACATTACGGATATTTCACGATTTCTTTAATGGAAAAAATAAATTATTTAAAAATATGAGTAGGCCTAGGCCCCTACTACGTCTCACCATAGAGTGTTTCTTTATTAACGTTCATGCAAAATAGTATGTGTCATAAACCGTTTACCCTGAAAGAAAAAAGCAGAGAGCTGGGCGCTTAAACTTGTCTCCGCGCCAGCCTCAGCAACTCCCCTTAGTTGACAGTGCCTTACAAATCAAGGTCATCATTTCTTACATACATCCCTTGCGTTATCTGTGAATGGTAATACCCCGTAGTCCCTCTTCCAACGCCTTTACTCACTTTGCACACGCATCTATATTGCCACAAGTTCAAGAACTTATCATAGTTGACAACCACTTGGAACAGAATAATGACAGCCGCCGCCCAGAGTAACAGCACGACCATTATCCGACTGATGTCGTAGTAATCCTCGTCTTCGGCGTCTTGTCCTCCCATTCGTTGTCCTGTTTGACCGGCGATGACTCGAGGAGTCTTCGCTGTTGTGCTGGTGACGGTCGTGGCGTAGAACTCTGTGACGTACCCAGGTGGTCTTGGGGTTCCGTATACGATAGGTATTCGATTGTTTTTAGTCGTGGTGGGTACGGTGCTTTCTTCTCTACCTCCGCTGTCACTGCCGTAAACACTAGTTCTTCCGCGGTGGTCTTCTGTTGTTGACCCACTTTCCATCCGTTCTGTTGTCTCATCGAAATTTCTGTATACAGGAATTCTCACATTGTTCCTCACAGTCGTGACTACGGACTCTGTTCTGCTTTCTTCTCTACCTCCGCTGTCATCTGCCGTAAATTTGTTCTACTCGGTGTCTTCGGTGTATCCACTTTCCATCCGTTCTGTTGTCACGAAATTCTGTATACGAATTCTCACATGTCTCACAGCGTGACCACGGACTCTGTTTCCGCTTCTTCTCTCTATACTCCAGTATTGGATTGACAGGGACTATCACTTCTGATTCCGTTGTCCGTAACTCTCAGACACATGACATCTCATCGTATTCCTTCTTATTGAGTAGTTGATCTGTCGATCTGATTCGGCCATCTCCTGGAGGTCCACCCACCTAATCATAGAGTATTATCATTGACACCTGTGCTGTTGTCTGTTGAGATTACAGGAATAGACACGATTGGAACGTATTGGCCAGTGGAGGCTGCCCATGCTAACTCAGTCGTTGACATCTCCTCTCGCACCTCAGTCGTGTCAGGGATAACAAGGCTTTCATCTTCTGTGGTAGTAATTACAGTTTCTGTCACAGGTTTATATCCTCCTCTTACTCCAATATAAAATCTAGACTCAGTTGTAGAGCTTTCCTCTTCAACACCTGATTCAGGACTGGGCACAGTTGTAACGATTTCCTCTTCAACGCCTGATTCAGGACTGGGCACAGTTGTAACGATTTCCTCTTCAACACCTGATTCAGGACTGGGCACAGTTGTAACGATTTCCTCTTCAACACCTGATTCAGGACTGGGCACAGTTGTAACGATTTCCTCTTCAACATTTGATTCAGGACTGGGCACAGTTGTAACGATTTCCTCTTCAACATTTGATTCAGGACTGGGCACAGTTGTAACGATTTCCTCTTCTACACCTGATTCAGGACTGGGCACAGTTGTAACGATTTCCTCTTCAACACCTGATTCAGGACTGGGCACAGTTGTAACGATTTCCTCTTCCGGAGTAGCGCTCACAGTTTCTGCCACGGCTGGGTCAATCGCATAAGGAAGCAACATCGTCCCCGCACTGTCGGTGTCCGGCCGTGTTCCTGCATCGTACTCCCCAGCGTTCACCTCCGGTCCTTCTATTACTCCGCTCCCCGCAGCCTTAATACCGCTGCCGGTCAAGCCGAGGTTCGAACCATCACCCACCCCTCTTGCTCTTCCAAGACTTAATCCTTCACCACCCCCTTCCCCCAGGTCTACATTCAACCCCTCCCCTCTTCCACCCTCGAGATCTAAACCACTTCCTAAACCTGACCCACTACCCCCAAGACTTAAACTACCCCCTATTCCTGGACCACCACCCCCGAGACTTAAACCACCCCCTATTCCTGTCTTACCACCCCCGAGACCCAAACCACCCCCTATTCCTGGCTTACCACCCCCAAGACTTAAACCACCCCCTATTCCTGGCTTACCACCTCCAAGACCCAAACCACCCCCTAAACCTGACCCACTACCCCCGAGACTTATTCCACCTCCTATTCCTGACTTACCACCCCCTCCCCCCAAACCCACATTCACTCCCGCCCCTCTCCCTCCTCCTACATTTAATCCAGCCCCGAAACCTCTTCCACTGAGTCCGAATGGAGCCGAATCAACTCCTAAAACAAAGAAATAATAATTGTTTGATTAGGCCTACATGGTTCAAGCATAAGTCTACTTTAAGGACATGTTGTTGGTGTTGTTCTCGAACCCAGATGGCTTGAGCCTCGGTAGCTCAAATGGTTAGAGTTTGGTACCTAGAGCGGGAGGTTCTGGGTCCAACCCCAGTCGGGGGATTCAGCGGTTTAGCCGAGGTCGTTTAACCGGTTCCCACTCGAACACCGAAGTTAAGCAGCCTACGGGCGTGGTCAGGAGTAGAGTGGGTGAACGCCCTGCTCTGAGACACACGTATATCGCTGGTAAGAGCAGATGGAGGGTTCGAGAGCTAGTGTAACGGCTTCGTTCGTTCTCCTCGACGTCTGCTCGGCAGTCCGTGTTAGTGGAGGAACCTATATAACTGTCAGTGTCAAGGTTACACCGTCCTTTCGGATGGGACGTAGGCCTACAGCCGTTGGTCTCCTTGGTACTTTACGAAAGGGAGCAGGCTACGTGCCGGTACTGGGTTTCCCCTTCTCCCTCCTGAGCTCTGATCATACTTCATCCTCATCTATCACCACTCATCGTCTCGAATAGACTTAGTGAACAAATATGAGACGTTACGCAAAATCAAATCAAATCCAGGAAGATTTTTACGAGAAAGTAAGAGGAAATATGTAGAACAGCGAGGAGGAGACTGGAAAGTGGTGGCAGGATAGAAGAAGAGGAGAGGTCCTACCTTGTTGAATGTAGAAATAGAGGGCGGGGGGGGGGGGGTTATACGCATAGTATTAATACTCTTTATTGTATACCTCAAATTGACCTTGAAAGTCAACCTTATCAAACGCGAATATAGGTCAGCCTAGGAAATATTGATTAACTCTAGTTTACCCCCCCCCCCCCCCCCCCCTCCATCCTGTAGAGCTTTACGCAGAGTCGAGTGTCGACATTTCCTTAGCCAATAACAGTAGTTTCTCAAGAGGAATTATAATGAAGAATTAGCGTGTGGGGGGGGGGGGGGTTGATAATGAACTAATTTCAGTAGGATACATTAAATTTAAAGTCGATCAAGCCAACCCTGAAGGCGCCGACACCATCGACGAACGAACAATGACCAACTAGAGACCGGCATATTTAAGTAGGAAACACTGATTAATCAAGCTGGCCACGACTCTCTTTTAATGCACTGACGATGAAGGACGATTACAAAACCCATGCCTTATGCGGGATTCGAACCCACGTCCTCGTAGAGCGTGGAGGATGAGGTATCACTTGACAATGCGAACAATTTATAATTTATATTAAATGCCCGTGAAAATAGTGAAAATGTTTGCATGAGAGCCCCCTTTATGGTCTCCAGTCCCCTCAAGATGTTATACGAGGGGTCCACTCACTATTTTTTCTCTCTCTCTCTCTCTCTCTGTCTCTCTCTCTCGCTCTCATTGTCTCATTGTTCTTTATCTTGTTCGTGTTTTATGTCTTTCATAGAGATTGGTTATGGTAACTTTGAGTTATTCCCTTATTACATTTTAATTGTTGGATTTTATTGTTTTTGCTAATGTATTGTCTGCGTGATATAATTATGTTGTGCTTGTGTTGCTGTAGCAACTGTTAGGTATCAAGTCAACCCTGCTACCCCCCCCCCTCCCCCTCCCCATAAATAATTGCCAGCACATTATGGTAATGTGTTGTTTGTGTAAAATGACCTAACCGCTTGACACTCCACAAAATGAAACAAACTCAAACTGCTCCATTACTTTAGCCCGGATGTGATGACGTTTTTAAAATGCTCTCTTCTCATTGGCCAGATTTAAAACATACCTCCTACTTCTTATCTAAACCGAAACTTACACGCTTTTTCTTATGCTGCTTTGTTTTATTTAGAAAAAAATCTATATAATTCGTTTTCATATTAATTTCTTCATATTTGTTACAATTCCATTGATTCACTTGTTTTTTTTTAAATGTACATCGACATAATTTGTTATTCAATAATAGTGAAAACGATCTTAGCAGCAAGGCACATAATAAATTCTAAGGTTGTTCCGAATCAGCCTTGTTGATTCTGGTGCTGTCCGCTGGTGGAATCGTGTCCAGCTTGATTGATCGGTGTTTCCTATCATCATTGATCGATAGTGTCGGCGCCTACAGAGTAAGATTTAAATTTTCTGTCCCACTGAAAATCAGTTATATGACTGAGTGGGTAGACTCTAAATTTATACGAATTTATTTATTTAATTTAAACCAAAATTAATTCTATTTAGAGTCTACCCACTCAGTCATAAACTGATTTTCAGGGGGGGGGACATTAAACCAAAGCGACCAAGGCAACCATGTAGGCCCCGACGCAATCGACGAGTGAGCGATAACCAACCAACCAACGATCGATTTTTTAATGAGAAATTAGCAATCAGTGGTAGGTCTTGGACACATATAAATAGTTCTAGCCCTCACCTGAGTCCGCCAGTTGTACAACAACCACCACCACCACAACAACAAGTGCGCCGTACATCTTCACTGTCTTGAAGTGTATTCCAATATCCTTGGTCTGCGTCACTAAGGTATATTACTCCGAGTGTTGCCACTCTACTATAGAACTCCCTCAAACTCTTTCTACGCCCCCTCGTTGCACCAAGGAGAGATTGTGAGTTTAATCTCGTACTAGATTTAACCGCAATTCTTTCGTTCTATACCTAGATTTGAAGGCTTGTGATTGGACGATCAAGGTTTCTGATAGGAGATTTCCGTATTGCATTCAGATCGCGCCGTTAAAATACACGTGCTTAACAAACTATAATCACCAAAGATATTACTATTAATAACTACGTTATAACGACCGTTAAGATGATTTAACAATGTTTCATTCTGATATCTCGTTCAGAGACTTACATTATTCTTAGGGTGGGTGCAAATGTATAATCGGGCCGCTATTTGCATGTTTGTTGCAAATAAATAAATTCGTATTTAGAGTCTACCTAGAACCTACTCAGTCATATAACTGATTTTCAGTAGGTGGACATTAAACCAAAGCGACCTAGCCAACCCTGTAGGCCCCGACGCAATCGACGAGTGAGCGATAACCAACCAAAGATCGATATTTTTTAATAGGAAATATAGCTGTCAGTGGTATGCACAGACATCCTATATAATTGGCTAGACCAGCAGTCGGTGGTCCACTTCCGGTACAATTAGAAGCCATCTTAAAATGACAGTTTACATGTTAATCAAATGGGAGCGATTTGTGGTCAAATAGTTCTCAAGATTGCCGCCAGGTTGACAGGTAAGCATACTATAGCCTTTAACACCAAATGATTACTAAATTCCCTTATGCAATCACTTCGTATTGTTTCTTTTGTTTAATACCATGCTGCACAAGCTAAAACCATATCAAACAATCCAGTAAAATACTTTATTGCATTAAAAAAGCATAAATTAAAACACCAAATCGCCATCTTGAAATGGGCCGGTTGAGTCTTCAATTTGCTACGCTCGCGCCTGTGCGGAGGTATAGGAGACTGCTAATCTAGCCTACTTTAGGGGTTTAATGCCTACTAGGGGTTTAATATCAATGGTGGTATGGACAGTGCGAACACCCGCGGATCTACGCCAGAATCAACAAGGCCGATTCAGAACAACTTTAAATTTATTATGTGTTCGTTGCTAGGACGGTCTAAAAGTAAAGTCACCGTTTTACTAATTCCTAAGCCAAGAACTGATGAACTTAAGTCCAAAGACTTTAGCGGGAATCGAACACTGGACCTTCTGCATTGGAAGCAGAGACGCTAACTACAAGACCAACGAGCCACACAATTTTATGAATGTACGGAATAAACACACACTTATTATTATAACACTGACAGAGGTAGACTCTGATTTAAGAGGTCGTACGTTCTATTCCAGCTACCTGCAGCCCTGAAAGTTTCTGCAGGGTTTTCTTCAATCATTTAAGCCATTGAAAGTGATGAAGTCCTCTTAAATGGTCCTTCCTTATTCACTTTATTTTTTACAACTACGACTTCCCTGTAACCAGTGACGTAGCTTAGAGTTATAGCAAAGATTAGTCACATGACTAATCTTTGGTTATAGGCTGTTCCAGTGGCGTAGGAACCTGGGGGGGGGGGAATAATAACGTGAGTTAAATATTAATCCCAGAATTTCCGTAGTAAATACGCACATACACTTATACAATTCGACAGTCACCTTGGTAAAACGAATATGTTTGCCTGTATGTTTCGTCATTACATAATAAAAAATAGGTAGAAAGTTACTAAAATGGGCCACTTCACGTTCATTCTTTGAGGTTTTAAATCGCAGATAGTTACTACTGTAAAACATCGTTTACAGAGTCGGAGTGCAGTTAAAACATGACAAAATAACTGTTGTACAGTGAAAAATTTCCTCCTGCGGCTGGGGCTTCGCCCCAGACCCCAGCTTCCGACCACAAAATTTACTAATTAATTTGCCCCCCCCCTCCAACTTTCAATACGTTCCTACGCTCCTGGGCTGCTCGATGAGTTTGTTTGCCCCTGTGCCCCCTTGAGGGCCCCTGGGAACTCCCTGCCTATTCCTAAGCCCCTGTCCCTAACTCCTTTTACACATAGCCATAGCCGTCCGCTGTGGCACATACGATAATGTCTCTGGCCCGAAGCGTATATGGCTCTACGAGGACGTGGGTTCGAATCCCTCATAAGGCGTGTGTGATATTGTGTGATCGTACCCTTAGTGCATTATGAGAGACGTTCAACAATAACAATCATCATCACCTATATAGTAAACTAAAGAGGGGCACCACTGTCAGACAAATCTGTCCAATTTTGGCAGGGGGGGGGGGGGGGCAAAAATTATCATTTTGTACTTTCGTTGGGCAAGTATAGGAGGCTTGGGGGCAGAGCTCCCCAACAATAGCACCTCAGGCAAAAATGTGAAAATCAGGTTTTTGAATACGTTTGGTAGGTTTTAGAAAAAAGTAGTGGTCTGAATACAACAACCAAAATTATGTAATGTGCTTTGTCCAGGGGGGAACTGCCCCCTTAACCCTCGTGCGGGCGCCCTTTCTCATCTTTATGTAACAAGTTGCGAGAAATTAGGGAGGGAGTTGTCTTTTGAAGAAGTGCCCACTGTAGGGTACACGTTAGTTAGCTTGTGATACCCTCTTCAGAGGAACTGTCTAGGTGATTAGGGAGATTGTGTGGTTGGGAATGAATGTCCCAAGGAATGACAGCGAGACACACAGTCCCGGTAGGGAGGGGTGGGGGGGCCCGGGAGTAGAATAGGCCCAGAGCTTACCTCATCGTACAAGGCGAAGAAAAGAGGACTTCGTCGAGAAACTTTCCCCTTCCTTACCCCCGCACCTCTTGCCTGCCCCGGCCACATTTCGTCTCTGGCCACATGTCCCGACCCCTGCCACTTGCCCCCTTTCCTCCTTTCCTTTGTGCACCACCAAAGATTTCAATGCACGATAGGATTTTATTTTGGTGTTTTTTTTAGAGAATCTGTCCTTCCTTCAGCGGCTGATTGATTTATTTATAAAAATCACTAGTTACGTTAGTTTGTATTTACCGCGCGAAAGTGAGTAGCGTTAAGTTGGTGTTGCGTTGCGTCGATTTGGTCGATCGTAAAAAATTTTGTGTCTCAATGTTGGCGATCTGTCGCCATTTAAAAATGTCGTATCAGCTGCTGCGTCGAAGATGAGAAATGTTTATTATTATGAAGCCATGGAAGATTCTTCAAAGGCACACGTACGATCTATTATCACACAAATATTCCTTGGTTATTATTGTAGTAGCCTTCACTACGATATTGGTATCAATCATTCAATTTGGCGAGGTAAGTGTAAACTTTGGTGAATTTGAGGTTAGATTCGATCTACTTGTCTGACTTTTTGACAGCTACAGGTAGGCCTGGGTTTGTGTACTTTCAGTGCATCTACGGCTCAATCTAGGCTATAAACATAACATGATTATAAAAGAAGAAACATGTTTCGTCTATAGTTGTGCATAAGCCCCTTACGACGAGTGCTAGCATAGGCATAGGCCTTTTGTCCGTCTTGTGTAAGCTACTTTGAAGACTTTGACCAGTGTTTTGCTTACAATGCACTCAAGGCCTGTATTAAATGCATAGATTTACCAATTCTTCGAATTCCTTTCGTGGCAATTTTAGATGGGTTGACAATTGAATTGCAATGTAAGCCTTTACTTTTTCCGAGTCTTAACTATGGTTTAGCTGGGAACAAACACAATACAATGAACCAATTTAAAAATATATAGGTACGTATTATGCCCTTCTACTGTTAACATTGCATAAAAAAGCTATTTCCATATTCAAAAAACATGTGTAGGGGCCCAATGTCTAGAGCTACTCTTACTGACTTGTTGAACTGACTGGTCAGTAAATTGCAAGTTGCAACCTGTATAGCCTATTGTTGTGGATTTCATCCTGAAGTTGACTTTGCAGTCTGGGGGGGGGGGGGGGGGCATATATATAACCTCATCTTCTTTGTTTCCCTTCCATCGCTTTAGTCATTGACTCGTCATTGGCCCTGTAAACCTCGACATCCTCTCCATGATTTTCCCTAATCAGCAAGGCAGGACTCACATAGGCAGGAACTTCATTTTATTTTCAAATCCTCTTAGCACTTTTCCCCCCACAAACCCTTTTGTAGGCCTGCCGCCTACCCCTACTGTCCGTACCACTGCCTCCTAGATATTTCAGTCAGCTTCCCTCTTTCCCCGCCTGTCCATGCAGCAAGTTTTTATTGTCTGCTAGTCATTTCCACAGAAGACCTTTTAAACACTAGTGTATGGTACTCCCGCAAGCACAATTTTTTGTTTAACTCTACTGTACATACTACTCTAAATTTGTTAATTAGTAGAGCCTATTATTAAATTTCCGGTACCTTATTAAAAACCCCATATTAAAATTCCGGTACCTACACAAATCACTCAGAACCAGGTTCTACCTATGCCCAAGTAATAACACTTTGATATCTCAAAATTTGGTAAAAGGTAGACAGTAAAAACATAACAGGGGTGCTGGGGGTGTAGGCCTATACTAGTAGCGCTAAAGCACTCCAATGGCCAAAAATGGCAACTGACAGGACAACAACCAACACTTGTTGCATGGATACACCAGGAAAGAGAAAGAGTTAAAATATAAGGCACTGGCCTGTAGGCTACATATTTGTAATTTTTACTACCAAATTTTGAAATTAATCAAGGTGAATACATGGAAATAACGTTCTTCACGTGCGCAGGAAATGATGTTGTGTTCTTCTCGTGCACAGGTGATGATGTCGTGGAGTCACGACCGGTACGAAGCCGTCTTCACCTCGTTCAGCGACAACATCGCGCGGCGCTCGTACCAGACGAAGCTCTGTCAGAACGTACCGATAGATGTCGTCTACACTTGGGTGAACGGCTCCGATCCCGAGCTGCTGGACGACCTCGACGCGTTCCGATATCAGACGATGAGGGAGACCTCTGAGCGGTGTCCGTACAGGAACTGCGTGCCCTCGGCATTGGCTGCGTTCAGGTGAGGGGGCGGGGCATGTAATACTAGTCTACACGCGGGTGACCGAAGCTGCTGGACGACCTCGATATCTTTTTTTATTTTTATTTTTTTATTTTTTTCAAAAGGAAAATTGATTTTGAAACTATGAAAAAAACATATCCTATTTTACTTATTGCATCATTAGGCCTACATTACCTATTTTTACATTAAAAAAGGGTAAAAATTAAAAATTAAATTAAAAAAATAAACCAAAATTTTTCCCATTTAAAAAAATCTGATGTAAGCCTAGAAAAGAATTTTGATGTTTATTTTTTCCCAATGTGATGTTGAAATTATTGGTTTGACATAGATTACGAATTTATAATCAAATCCCAATCCAATTGTTCTGTCTGTCTCAGGGGCTGGCTGGCTGACGTCGTCCCCTCTCGCTCTGAGTTACAGCCGAGACACGTGGCGACGTCATCTCAGAACTGGACTCTGTTCGACTTCGAGACGAGTGAGGCTGCGATGAGGGCGTGCGAGCGTGCAGTGTACGTGGGGGGAAACAACGTCACGCTCAGTCACGCGCATCTAACCACCGGTGAGCTTTGTCACGCCTATAAAGATGCATCTAGGCTATTATAAATAAACATAAATGTATGTGTGTAGTCTGTGGTGTTGTATGTATGTGTGAGTGCATGATTGTGTGAGTGAGTGTGTAAAGTGTATACAAGGAAGCTTTGCAAACGCTTTTTCAGGCACGTTGTTGGATGAGCGTAATTTTTTTGAACAAAAAAGAGCGTGAAATTGCGATTTTCATGAGAAATTATTTTTCGATTGCGCTCAAATTTCACACTAATATATTAATTCAATAAATTAAGGTTCTGTAAAAATATCATTACAATCGGATAAAGCGTGTTGGTGTAATAAGCCGAAGAATTTTTTTTTAAACAAAAAAAGCGTAGGTAAAATTGCGATTTTCATGAGAAATTATTTTTCGATTGCGCTCAAATTCTACACCAATAAAGTAATTCATAAAATTAAGGTTCTATGAAAAAATCATTTCAATCGGATAAAGCATGTAGGTGCTAAAAGTCGAAGATTTTTTTTAAATAAAAAAAATCGTACAATTGCGATTTTAATGAGAAATAATTTTTCGATTGTGCTAAAAAACGTGGCAGTTCTAAGTTCAGAGATTTCGAAGGCCTCCAGAAAATTTCATTGCAATTGAAGTATCGGTTTAGCCGGAATCGTGTTAACAAACAGACAAAAATACAAAAAAAAACATTCCGAATTTTTTTCTCCAGTGTAGTGAAATGGAATCTTCGCTTCGCTCGCTACACTCATCCAATAAATTGTGTGTGCATGCAGGAGTTAACATTAGGACATAAGTTAATAAATTAATAAATAGGTAGGCCTACCTACCGTATAATATTAATTTCCTACATTTATTTAATTACATTTTTTAAAATTCAAGCCAAATTCAAGCCCACTTTGAATTTGGGTTAAAGAGAGACTACCCTACACCTACTTGTCTATGTAATAAATAACTAATAATATATTTCTGTTAGGGCTCAAATGATCAATCTAAAAAAGTCCAAATATAGAATAATTTTATCTTCGAATAATTTTGAATAATGATGGAAATAGCACATTTTTAAAATAATTTGACGCATCAGGTGTTGTGTTCGTTGTAGTTGTAGTCACCACACCACGGAAGTCAAAGAAATTTTTTGATTTGTCACTAGCGTGCTCTGTCGATGAAAATGTTAACTTCTTGCTCTCTTGCGGCGAAAATTCAAACTACTTGCACTTTAAGCGGGCTTTTTAATAGATGTGCGTTAATAACCACGAGACTCGCAAGAGCCAAAATAGTTTGAATTTGTTACTTTTCGAATTTTGAAGCAAATAGGAAATAGGTAGTATAGGTAAAAAATTATTTGCAAATATTATTCAAAAGTCGAATATTTGCACAGCCTTTATTTCAATGCATATTAGCTGTTATATTGCTTAATTTTTCTTATCTTTTGATGTGTGTCATTGCAATCAGTGCATTACTAATAAGTCTGCCTTCACCTCAGATTCTGCAGCAACCGGTGCGCTCCCTCTCCCCACCACTGTACTTCTAGTGGGGCCCTCGTGGCGGGGGGAGAGCCAGGTAGAAGCGGTCCGCGCTGCTTTCCCCTCTCAACACGTCCGCGTGGCGTCTTACGCTGAGAAGGGGGTGTTGGTTCTGACGCTGCAAGACGAGGTCATCGCCGCGCACATCGTACTGGTAACTTGATAACCTCTTGGATTCTGTTAACGTAGATGGTAGAGCTATTGTTGAACACAAATGGCACACTCCATAGAACCCCATTTGACATTGTTGGGACTCTTCTTGTGATTTATTATTAATTTATTGTTAGCATTTTTCTCATTAATGGTCAGAGCAAGAGCCAAACGGACGGTTATATGTGATCACCACAGCACCCTCCATTGAACTCCATGTTACATTGTAGTGCTCCTCTTCTAGTTTCTTTATTAGCATTTTTCTTGGGTATGGTGCAAGCTTGAGCTTATTGGTTTGTTATTTGTGCAACAAACAAAACACAAACAATTCATTAAAAAAGGGGGACCAGCTTTTTGACCCTTTTATTTAAGTTGCTTAGAAGGCAGCACAAATTAATATGTTTGCGGCACAACCCGGCACAATTTGAAGCACAAGTTATTATAATATTTGTAACTAAGTGTGGAAAAGGCCTATTGGCTAGTTCGATTGGAGAAGTATGTGTGTGAAGTAACCTTGCTGATGAGTGATGATAACTACATTGCATGCAGAATTTACTGCTTGCATGGCCCTACCACAGGTTTGGTTATATGTTGTGAGTTTTGTTTGCTTTGCATGTAGTTAGCTGATTTTTAGTGGCCACCATCCTCCTGACGAGTCCTAGAAGGACGAAACGCGTCGTGGATTAAAGAAACAACCTTAAATTAGCTGCAGTTGTCATCAGCAGGTGAAAAGTTTGTTGCCCCCAGCCCTTCAAGCTGGGCTTTATGTTGTCTTTGCTTTCCCAACCTGTCAACTTTTCTCCAATCTTATATTATTTGTAAGTTAACATTTTCTTTCTTTTGCCTTGAGACTATATTAAATATTTGAAGCCAAGAAATGCCATCAATCACCAACAAAACCATCACTTCTGGACAATATTTACCCTCTATTTTTTTGTTTGTCTCCCTGCCTTCAAATCCATATAATGATAAAAATATTTTTAAATTTAAATACTTTGACAATAATTTGCATTCAGATATCGATATTGAAATGTCCGAACTATTCCATTGTGAAACCTACATTCTCGCCTATCTCGACTTGAAAGCTCTGATTACTTCTAGCGTGCCGGGAACGTCACCCTCTCTGGCTCGCAGTACGCCGTGCGTCCAGCTTTCCTTATCCCGGAGCTTCCGTCTTCGAGTCATCCCCGGGATTTTGCCACCTCCCGGTTCGAAGACAAGGATGTGAGTACCGGAGGACCTTCACTGAGATATCGAGGCTTGGAATGTTATTAACTAGGAAAACGCTAAAGTCCCGCCGCGTTGATGGATGAGCGTTTTTTTTTTGCGTTTTGTGCGTTTGTTTGCACTTTTCCTTTGCAAGTGCTTTTTGAATGCATTGTGGAGGTGATTGTTGTCAAGTTTCTATTGTTATTTGTTAATTGGTATTATAAACTTCAAAAAAACTCATATTAAAACCTTTATTTCTGTAGATTCTGACTAATTTTTTCAACTTTTTCTTTCAAAAGGTACTACATCACCATAACCTTAATGTCCATGTGAAATCTGAACGTTGTAGCCCTACCCGTTTGGTCAGAATCGGCCCAAATGTGACGAAAATATCGCACTAAAAATTGAAAAACTAATATTAAAACCTTTATTTCTATGGATTCTAGCTAACTTTTTCAACTTTTTCTTTCAAAAGGTACTACATCACCATAATCTTAATGTCCATGTGAAATATGAACGTTCTAGCCCCACCCGTTTGGTCAGAATCGGCCCAAATGTCACGAAAATATCGCACTAAAAATCGAAAAAAAATCGTAAAAGTACGATATTTATGAGAAATATTTCTTCGATTGTACCCAAAAACAATACACCTCTAAGTTCAGAGAAAACGAAGGTCCGGTCAAATTTTCATCAAGATCGCGTATGCCGTTTGCCCGGAATCGAGCGAACAAACAGACGGAAAAAAAAAAAAAAAAAAAAAAAAAAAAAACACCCGAGCTAAATTTTTTGGGGGGTCAGTGAAATTGAAGTCTTCGCTTCCGCTCGCTACGCTCGCTCGCTCATCCAATTATTTTGAAGTTTTTCAATTAACATAAAATACAACTCCATAGAAAGTTAGAAGGAAGACATTAGGCTACATTCATGAGTAACTCATTGGTCTGGTGGTTAGCGTCTCTGCTTCCAATGCAGAAGGTCCAGGGTTCGATTCCCACTATAGGCAGAAGTTTTTTAACTTCTGATTTGGACGTAAGTCCATCAGTTCTTGTCTTAGGAGTTTGTAAACGATGACTTTGGAGCCGTCCTAGCAACACGGCACATAATATTCAAAGTTGTTCTGAATTGGCCTTGTTGATTCTGGCGTTGATACTGTATGTTGATACTGCATGTCAGCAGTAGCCTGGGGAGTAAAGCAGTAGCAAATCTTGTTAATAAGAACATAAGATTAAACGTATTAACTGTTCATTTACCGGAAATCATAGAATAAACTTTTTTCTTTAATTTGGTGTGTACCGGAAAGCCTTAACCTTCCAAACAAATAGTATGCCTACCTAAAAGCCTACTTCCAAAAATAAACTTTTTAAAAATAAGTTACGATAGTTGAAAATACACATTTTTACTACTATAATTGGTGGCGTTCTCATGCTAATCTGGTAGTGATTTCAAACATCCAGTTGTGTACAGTACGGTTATGCAGAGAGACATATAACAATTAGGATGTGTGGCTTAGGATGTAGCTGCGCTACTCTCTACGCTCACTAGAACGCTTCGCCCCGTGGGTCCGACACGT
This sequence comes from Sweltsa coloradensis, assembly GCA_024449915.1. Classification (NCBI taxonomy): domain Eukaryota; kingdom Metazoa; phylum Arthropoda; class Insecta; order Plecoptera; family Chloroperlidae; genus Sweltsa; species Sweltsa coloradensis. The sequence continues at coordinate 58,296 of JAMZAV010002355.1, read as the reverse complement.
CTACCTAGTGACCAACGGTCAGCTACCTCACTGGCTCGACCTTGAGAACCCCAGACTCACGGTCGTCACTCACAGCGACATCTTCCCAGATCCGAGTCACCTGCCGACCTTCAGCAGTCCTGCCATTGAGAGCCACCTGCATCGGTGAGCATTTTCTTTTGTCTATTCAACCTCATTTTCATTTTATTATGAAGTTTTAATTTTGAACTAGACCAGTATGGAAAAGTTTAAAAATTTATCTTCTATTTGTTCATATCTTTAGTTATTGTTAAAAACATTAAACATTAAAGTTTTAGTTTTGTGTGTAGGCCTATGTATGTACTATTTATTAGCACCCTGTTGACTATGTAGTACAACACAATAGTAGGCCCTATCTGAGATATTCTTTTAGCAAATTTGTTTACAAAGTTGCCCTTAATAAACGTAAAATTATGCACATCAAATAATTATTAATAAAAAATACATAAATGGGCTGACCTATTTTGAGGGAATTTCTCTAGTGAAGTTAATGTTAAGTAGGGATGTGGACATGACACCAAGGCAGGCAACATCGAAAAACCAGTGGCCCTACATGTTGTATCTCACAACCTGCCTTTCAACGAATGCTACCAGGTCAGTGTCAGCCTTACCTGCCCACTGCAACGAACATGAATTGAGGTGGGAGCTAGCTCACCAGTGGATTACCAACTCGAGGCTTCCCCCTAACCTCAACATCCGTTAGGGTGTACTCCACTGCTCTCCCCACCCCCCTCCTAGTTCTCCTGCACTCCACCCCCACCCAACAGCGCCACTGACGTGTCTTGTAAATAGCTGTACAAACCTAGTTTAGTTAACTCTCCGCTCTCGTCGAGTGAGCAAGGCCCTGTTTGGCCGAAACAGTTTCGACGTTTTCTTGCATTATGTTTATTTTTATTTATTTGTGTCTTTCTTCTACGAGACCCCTGCAGTCACCGACCAGGTAAGCTGTTGGGTTCCCTTTCCAGTTTCCACACCCCTACTTAACATTAACTAGCCATTTGGCATCTCCTACCTATCTAGTGAAGTTAATTTACACTTCCATTTCCTATTCTGCTGTGAACTTGCTGAGTTTCCTGACGAGGTATTGTGTGTTCCAGGATTCCGGGTCTGTCCACCTTGTTCCTCTATCTCAACGACGACGTAATGTTTGGGAGGGAGGTCTGGCCGGAAGACTTCATCACGCCGACCAGCGGACAGAAGGTTAGTGCTACTATCTCACTATCATAACATTATCTCGAGCAGGACTCATGATTTTTCTGCTCGGTCTCTTTAGCAGGAGTAAGTTAAAGTAAGTTCAATTACATGCAGGGCTCGAATTTTACGCTCGCCCGGTCGCCCGAGGCGAATGTATTGTGGCGCGGGCGAGTAACTATTGGAAATCACTCGCCCAGCGGGCGAGTGATTTTTTTGGTGAGTCGTAACATAAATTGGGTACATTACGTTTCAAACTACGCGGTCAACAAATATGTGGCGGTATTTACAAGGAGTTGATAACCCAAACAAGAAACAGAAAGTTAATCCTACTGCAGACAATGCAAAATATGAGAAGAATCGTGTGCGCCTTTTTCAAGAACGCTGGCTAAAAGAACACACGTGGCTACGTTTGACCAACAACTAAATTCGATGTTTTGTTCTGTTTGTGAGGTATCTAACGTAGGAGATAAACACGGTTCATTTGTAAAGTGTAGCCAAATATTATGTAATTAATTATTATTACAAAATTACGTATTTATGTTATAGTACTACTAATGTAGTAGTGGTTTGGAGTAGGAATACGGACTAGTGTTTTTAATTTTGGACTAGTAAATTTACAATTTACAATTTTAAAATTCGAGCCCTGATTACATGCCATATTAACATATATATATCAATGGCTTCTTCATATACTGGACACGTTGAAAATGATTTGTCAATGTATATCTCAACGTAATTTATTTGTTTGGATTGTTCTTTCTGTTTAGAGCAGATTGGAGTAGATCATGAAGACCAGTTGATGTAACAACGACTGTGGCATTTCCCTAGTAGGCCTAAATAGTAGGCCTAAATAGTAGGCCTAAATAGTAGGCCTAAATACCCTAATTGAAATAATTGAGCCCAGTATAAGTTTCCAACGTCTATGAAACATGTATTGCTCTAAGTTTACCGGGCTGTTACACTTAGTGTACACTGACTGCTCTCTCCTGCTGCAGGTGTACCTATCCTGGGGTGTTCCGGACTGTTCACCCGCGTGTCCTTGGTCGTGGGTGGGAGACGGAGCGTGCGACCCTCAGTGCAACAACACGGCTTGTTTCTTCGACAACGGAGACTGTCTCCCAGACAGGCAGGTTTCGGAAGAGGAGGAGCAGGGATATCAACAGATGGGTGCGTCTAACTGCTTGATTTTCATTTTAAAATCTCTCATAGCTACTTTTATAGTTTCTGTTTGTTTTTAGTTATAAATTGTAACCAAAAACAAACAGAAGAGTAGAAGGTAGGCTGTGGTAGATTATATAACTTATAATCTACCACAGCCTACCTCCTACTCTTCTGTAAGCTGTTGTTACCCTATCTCTTTAACCACTCTCTTGATCCAGCCTTTTGACATTGCTTACATGTGACATTGGTCCTACATAAGCTATTTTATATATATATATCTATCTGACTCCTATTTCCAACTTAACTTAGGTCAGGGGGTGGCTATAGCCACCAGTTTTCTAAGGCACTATATGAGTTGTAAACATCGGCTTGCCAGGCCTGTCATGTCCTCTTCAGGTTCACTCGCACTTCTTCCTACCAGCTCACGCCATCCACTTCTGTCTTCCCACAGTTTCCTTGCTTCTACTTTTTCCCACCTGTCACCTCTGTCCTCTATATCATTTCTTATTTGATCTTTCCACTTCTCTTGGTCTACCGACTCGTCTTTTAACTTTGTCCCCACTTTCAAATTCTGTCCTTCGAATTCTTCCTTCTCCCATTCTTCTGACATGTCCATACCATCTCAACCTTTCTCTTCCAATTTTGAATAAAAACTTCTCGACTCCAACTGTTGTCCTGATTTCCTGGCTTCTAATTTTGTCTTACTTTGATATCCCGGCTATGCTTCTTACGAACTTCATTTCAGCTGCTTGAATCTTACTTGCATTTTTTATAAGGTAGTAAAATTAAAAGTTTTTGCTGTTCTTATCTATTCTGTACTCATTTGATAAGATGAATTTTTTTTCAGTACATAATTTGGATTTGCAGTATGTAGGCAGTAACGTTTAGTACCATAAAAGACAAATAATATAGCTAGGCCTATGGTCTAAAAATGAATTTTTAGAGTTAGACCATTTTTTTTAAATTACTTTACTTTATTTGGTTATTTAGTAAAGTTACAGTTCCCTATCAGTATCATCACATATCATTACTAGTGCCGGATACATATTGCGGAATGAAGTAAGTACAAGTGGGAAGAGGTCTTGCCTAACGAATGTGTTTTCTCTACAGCGCACATAATAGGAGAGGACTTGAGTGCGCACGATGATCAGCGCAGTCTGGCGGCGGACCTTCAAAACAGCGAAGTAGAGCGAAACATCGACGACATCTTCAACGACAGACGTAAGCGCGACACGCACACCGGCGACCACCATGAAACACACGCGAAGAAGAATCTTCAGAATGCCAAAACAAACCAAAGAGTAGGCAGTGATAAAATACGAAGTAAAACGTTACTAAAAGATAACGTGAACAAAAACATTGATTTTTATGATGATATACCAAATAGAGGAGTAGAAACCAAAGAAGATAAATTATTCGAACAACAAGGGAACAACAACGAACATTTTGATGCCAAAGAGTTTGAACGACAAGCGACACTCGCTAATCATTCCAGTTCGATATCCAAACAAATAAGCCATAACCAAAGCTCTCTACAAGCGAAACAAACTGGTGATCGTCTCGTGCCATCAAAGAAATCCAAGACTGATGAGAAGAAACGTAGCGTCGACACTCAGAGAATCTCACTGAACGCTGACGGTATCTTCACGGCGCATACGTTCGGCGGCGACGTACAGAACGGTGACTTCCGCTCTTTCCTCGGCGCTGACGTCGCGAGGGACCCTTACGACAATGCTGTCGACGCAGTTATCAAGCCCAAGAACACTAAGGTGTCCGGTAAGTACGCAAGCAACATTTATAAGTTTATTATGCATATATTTTTTTTTAATTTTTTTTTTTTTTTTTTTTTAATTTTTTTTTAATTCATCCAGTTATTTGTTTAAATTTATTTAGGACCTAGTTGAGTTAGGCTCAAATGTTTCACACACAAATGAAAACCAAACCAAAAATTTTATAATATAAAAAATAAAAATTAACTATAATCAATATTCCATGCAATACACCTACAGAATATTATGGTGATTCAAATCAAATCATTTGAAGATATTAACAAAATTATGGTACGTACTGCATTACATACTGTGCGACGGGTCCACATTACAGGAAATACAATACAAAAGTATTTGTTGAATAGGTTCTTGCTTTGTTTTATTCTGTATTAAGTAAAATTCCAATGTTGTACCACAGTATAGCCTGGACTTATAATTATTATTAAATGTGATAGTTACCAACTTACCATATATTTACCTAGAATTTTTTTTGAGTTGAACTTTTAATCAAGCGTCGACTTGCAATTGTATGTACGAACATTGCAGGTGGTGACGATACGCTGGTCGGTGCGCGAAGCTACGATCAAGACCTGTATGACCGGGTAACTTCCATGTACTCCGCACCCCCTGCTGAGGTGAGGGACGACTATGTGATGAAGAGAGCTGTGAGGTTGAGGGATATCCTGCAGGTGGCCGAGCAGCAAGGGAACGCGGGAGAAGGTACGTGTTGATGTTGCAAGGATGGAGTTAGAACTAGGAAAACGCTTAAGTCCCGCCGCGTTGATGGATGAGCGTAATTTTTTTTAAACGAAAAAAGCGTAAAATTGTGATTTTTTTAATAGATAATTTTTCGATCACGCTCAAATTTTACACGAATATAATAACTCATAAAATTAAAGTTCTGTGAAAAAATCATTACAATCGGATAAAGCATGTAGGTTTTATTCGTCGAAGAAATGTTAAAAATTGAAAAAAATCGTAAAATTGCGATTATCATGAGAAATGATTTTTCGATTGCGCTCAAATTTCACACGAATATATTAATTCATAAAATTAAGATTCTGTGAAAAAATCATTACAATGGGATAAAGCATGTAGGTGTTATAAGACGAAGAATGTTTTAAAAATTTAAAAAATCGTAAAATTGCGATTTTCATAAGAAATAAATTTCGATTGCGCTAAAATTTTACACGAATATATTAATTCATAAAATTAAGGTTATGTGAAAAAATCATTACAATCGGATAAAGTATGTAGATGTTATAAGTCGAATAATTTTTTTAAAAATCGAAAAAAATCGTAAAATTGCGATTTTCATGAGAAATAATTTTTTGATCGATTTTTCCCTCCGTGCAGTTCTTCGTTCAGAGATTTCACAGACCTCCATAAAATTTCATCGCAATTGGAGTATTGGTTTAGCCGGAATCGTGTTCACAGACACACAAAAATACAAAAAAAAAAAAAAAAGAAAGAAAAAAAAAAAAAACACTCCGGATTTTTTTCTCCAGTGTAGTGAAATGGAATCTTCGCTTCGCTCGCTACGCTCATCCAATTAGCAGTTTTCTTGTGATGCAAACGTGATGGGATGAGTCGTTTTACAAAATAATTCATTGTTAAAAGCTTGTTTTTTAAATTGTTTTTCCTGTATTAATAATGTGATTATATTTAATATATATTTGTTTGAGATAGGATCCAACAGCTAGCTTATCTTTGAAAATTGATGGTGCCTGCTGAATTTCTTGATAGGCTACGTAAATATAAAAATAAAAATTTAATGTATGATTCAAAATTCAAAACAAGCTTGAAATGATGTCTCGAGCATCGTGAGAAAACTCAGGAATAGCCCTTCTAGAGGTCAATCAGCTATGTAACTAGAATTAACCAAGAGTTCATTGGTTGTAAAATAATAGAAAGCAATAGGCCTCTACATAATATAAGAGTAAGACACATTGTCACATTCCTTTTGTGATGGTGAGTGCAGCCAATTTAAAGTTAGTACCTTAATCCATGAATCGTTTTGTCCTTTTGGGACTAATTACCTAAGTGGATGATGCTCTACTAAAAATTAGCTAGCTACACACAAACTAAAAAATAACACAACCAAACAAACGGTAGTGACATCTGGTAAGTAAATTCTGTGTGCATGTGTCATCATCATCATCATCATCATCATCATCATCATCATCATCATCATCATCATCATCATCATCATCAAAGTTACTTACAATCTCACCATTCTAACAGTCATTCACACTCACATATAGGCAGGTAGGCATTGTGCAGCACAAGCAACTAGGGAGCTTCCTTCCATACACTCTGGTACTCGGGACAAATTTAAGAAAATTTTAAATTATTAGGGTATATTGCATTCAAGAAAATTATGTTGAAGCAAATGGGGTTAAAAGTAGGGTCATATAAAATTGTGCTGTAGGTCTTTTTTCAGTTCTTTAATTTTTCTAATTTTATTGTTTTGCATTTTCAGATAAGCCTCAGAATTCAATTCCACATATCAAGGAAAACACCTTGACTGCCAACTTACCAAATATTAGTATTAAAGCCAGCCGAGCGGACGTGATTCAAGGCCCCCGTGTTGGCAACCCTGGCGACATGAGCGATGTCTTGCGTCGTCTCTACATCCGCCAGAAGTCTAGTCTCGTCAAGAAGTTCAACCGTGCGGAAGAATCAAAGTATCGTCTGCGCGGAAGATACGGCGGCGGGAACGCGAACCAAACCAAGACGGGAGTCAACGACAATCTGATCAAGGCGTTCGTGAAGGTCGGGGGACTGACGAGGAACGTGTACAAGCCGAGGGGGTTCAAGGTCGTTGATCCGGGTCTGGTTCCCGGGGATATACTCAAGGAGGGGATGAAGAGGAACTCGTCGCTGTTGCTTCCGGTGCCGGGGGTTGAGAAGGTGGGAGGGCGGCACGTAGCAGGGGCAGAGAGGGGCAATAAGAGTCTCGGATCCACGGAGCTCAGCTGGATGGCCGGTAAGTTTCCCACCTGTTGCTTCCGGTGCCGGGGGTTGAGAAGGCGGGAGGGGCGCACGTAGCAGGGGCAGAGCGGGGCAATAAGAGTCTCGGATCCACGGAGCTCAGCTGGATGGCCGGTAAGTTTCCGACCTGTTGCTTCCGGTGCCGGGGGTTGAGAAGGCGGGAGGGCGGCACGTAGCAGGGGCAGAGCGGGGCAATAAGAGTCTCGGATCCACGGAGCTCAGCTGGATGGCCGGTAAGTTTGACACCTTCTTAACTACATTCATGTGTGTGATTGGAAAAAGAAGAAAGGAGACCGACAGCTTACCTTAAACAAGATGGGCAGTTGCGTGAGACTGGTTGGTTAGGCCACGTTGGCCGAAACGTACGACATTGTGTATCTGTTTTTGTAAATATATTTGTTAACCAGCCAGTCTCACACAGCTGCCCGTCTTGTTTAAGGTAAGCTGTTAGTCTCCTTTCTTCTTTCCCCAACCACAAACACTAACCTAGCCGATAGGGATTCTATCACAACCAACATAAGCTACATTCATGTTTGAAATGACAATCTTTCAGCATAAGCCAACTCTATCAATTGAAAATAGATGTACTCAGTGGCCGGATAACTTACTTGGTAAAGGATCGCTACGTACATAAAGGCGGAGGACCCGGGTTCGATCCCCGGTCTTGACACATCTTTTTTAACATTGCTCTAGCTACGTTCATGTTCTTCTTGTTCATCCAATCGATCTGTGACTCAGTGGAAATTATGTAATCCCATTCGCCATATTAGTTGCATCATTTTCTAGTTATATAAGGTAGGCCTATTCTTACTGCTAGGGTTAGTCAAAATGGGCACAAATTTGGATTTTTTTTTTTAAATTTAACATTTTCAAAATCATAGGCCTACACTCAGAGCTTTTCATATGCACATTTTTACAATATTATTGATAATTGCTATTGATTGTGTTGTCCAATACATTTCATAAGTGATTTGAATCACTTTTGAATAACATACATTCTCTCCCCTGTACTTCCAGCCAGCGAACAGCGCACGCCGCGCCCTATGAACGCTACGTACAAGCGCCGAGCGAAGCACTGGCTTCACGGGGGCGAGACTCGCTCGGAGCGAACCTTGCACAAGTCGCTGGACACGTTCGCCGAGTCGCTGCTCTACGTGAACCAACTGTTGAACAAGGCGTACGGATTCACTCCGCGGAAGGTGCCGGCTCACATGCCCCATCTGGTGGATAGAGGTGTCATGGCCAGGCTGCAACACAAGTAGGTCTACTTTGTTATCAGATCTACTAATTATTATTTATTCTAAATAGCAATGAACACAATGCAAATGGGACTACTGCCAGAAAGGGGCTTAGCCCCAAACACAATGTGTCTGTCAATTGTTTTATGAAATAAATGTTAAAACTAAATGGGTGTATAAAGTATTGTTAGACAAACTCCCCCCTCTTCCTCCACCCCTTCCTGTCACCCAATCCATACTCACTCACTCACCCCTCACCCCTAGCCAACAACTAGCGTAGTTCTTAGTTTTCACTCAGTCTCTTTCTCCACTCATTGAGGAATGTCACGTGGACCGAAAACGTTTTGATTATGTCGTTTATTTGTTTGTGTGTTTATGTTACCTTTCGCGACGCGCTTGGGTTTTGCAATATTTTCCCCTTTTATCCTTATCCTATCATAATTGTATCTCTTCCACATCCTCCCACCTTTGTCCTCTTATCTGTAAGTCTCGTTCATCTCTTTCCTGGCCTCCGCCGTCTTCTTCTTCCTTTAATCCTTCTTCCATACATTCTCTTGGACATCCTCTGGTCCGTCATTTGTTTAATATGTCCAAACTACCTCAACCGTGTCCTTGTCTGTGATGGATATTTTAATTTAATTTCTTGATTGATTTCTATTCAACATTGAACCGTTATTATCTTCTAGGTTCGCTGAAGAGTGGCGGGTGACCTCGTCTCACCGCGTGCGTAGTTCTCGTGACATGCAGTTTGCGTTCTCGTACTTCTACTTCCTCATGAGCGAGAAGGTGAACGTGTCGGCGGTCGAGATATTCCAAACGTTCGATACCGACCACTCAGGGTAAGCTGGGGGTCGCCTAGTGCTTTACCTAGCTCTAGCATTGAATTATCTGCACAGGTGGTGAATACGTGAGTGAGTGAATGAATGGGTTAATGTTAAATAAGTACGGCTTCTAAAATGGAAGGGGTAAATATTTATATGAGTATAAGTTCTACATCGATAAAATGCTGTGGTACATATATGTGTGTGTGAGTGTGAAAACATATCAACATTTTATTTACTTGTAGGGCTAGATATTTACATTGTAAACATATAAGCATTGCCATAGGCTCATAGCTTAAGATTAAAATTAACTGGTTTGTTATAACAGTCTAGCTCCCTTTTAATTTACTTCACAGTAACCAACTGATTATTACTCTAAATTTAAAAAGTTGGTCTACCAATTTACTGTATGCTTATTAGATCAACAAACATTAAACATGTAAACATTGTTTTGCAGTTTTGCTTAAAGAGAGTTCTTTAAATGTTTGCTTGACTGTAACATTTTTTGTTGCATTTTTCTACAAGTTCAAAATTTTGTCATAAACATAATTATAAGTTTTCAGAGCAATAAAACTTCTATGGCCACATATAAAAAAATCATAAAAAATAACATTGTCTACTATTAAACTCATGAATATAATTATTTTTTTCAATTCCAATATTAGAATTTTTTTCCACAATAATAAGTTTAAAAAAAAAGTGTGCTGAATTGTTATTATTCTGACCCCTGCAGCATTGATATTCCTAACTGTTCTTTGCCCATGCCCGCTCAGCTAATAGTGCTTAGAGACTGGTTTAGTGTTGGGTGGGGAAAGATAGCTAGGAGGCTAGGAGCCAACAGTTACGTTGAAAGAGTTACTGTCTACTGACACCTTGGTTTACATCGCCCCTGCAGCACCTGGTCAGACCGAGAGCTTCGCACCCTTCTCACCCGACTCTTCGAGGTCCCGCTCAGCTATCACCGCGTGCTCTACGTAGAACAGCTGTTGACCAACTGTTCGCTGTACTTTCCGTCTGAGAACCTGTCCACCCCTCCGTACGAGCGATACCAGGACTCAAAGCTGGTTAGTACGAGTGCTCGATATTACAAAATTTCTGTTATCAAATTTGAAATTTAAAAAAAATTATTATTAGTCCTACCCGTATTACTTTATTGAAGCCGACACCCAATGCAAGCACAATCCTACTTTCTGCTTTGAATCCCAAGGTCCCCCCCCCCAAGGTCACTGTGGCATTTTTTAGTATTGATAGAAAGTATCATTAATTGGATGAGCGTAGCGAAGATTCCATTTCACTACACCGGAGAAAAAAATCGGGATTTTTTTTTTTTTTTTCTGTTTGTATTTTTGTGTGTCTGTTAGCACGATTCCGGCTAAACCGATACTCCAATTACGATGAAATTTTATGGGGACCTTTGAAATCTCTGAACTTAGAACTGCCACGTTTTTGAGCGCAATCGAAAAATTATTTCTCATGAAAATCGCAATTTTACGATTTTTTTTTATTTTTGGATGAGCGTAGCGAGCGTAGCGAGCGAAGCGAAGATTCCATTTCACTACACTGGAGAAAAAAATCCAGAATGTTTTTCTTTTTTTTTTTTTTCTGTTTGTATTATTGTGTGTTTGTTAACACGATTCCGGCTAAACCGATACTCCAATTGTGATGAAATTTTATGGAGGCCTTCGAAATCTCTGAACTTAGAACTGCCACGTTTTTGAGCGCAATCGAAAAAAAAATTCTCATGAAAATCGCAATTTTACGATTTTTTTCGATTTTTAAAAATTTCTTCGACTTATAACACCTACATGCTTAATCCGATTTTAATGATTTTTTCACAGAACCTTAATTTCATGAATTAAGATATTCTTGTGAAATTTGAGCGCAATCGAAAAATTATTTCTCATGAAAATCGAAATTTTACAGTTTTTTTTTTAAACAATTCATTGACTTATAACACCTACATGCTTTATCCTGTTGTAATGATTTTTTCACAGAATCTAACTTTTATGAATTTATGTATTCGGGTAAAATTTGAGTGCAATCAAACAATTATTTCTTATGAATATCGCAGTTTTACGATTTTTTTCTTTTTAAAAATTACGATTAATAAAAAATTAAGTAAATTTTTAATTTAATTTAATTTAATTTTAAAAAATCTTCGACTTAGTAATAATTTTTTCACAGAACAACAGAAAATCCGCATAACACATGGCAGCTCAATGCACCAATTACGCTCATCCAACAACGCGGCGGGACTTGAGCGTTTTCCTAGTTAAGAAATTTCTTCGACTTATAATACCTAGGCCTACGCTTAATCCGATTTTAATGATATTTTCACAGAACCTTAATTTCATGAATTAAGATATTCTTGTGAAATTTGAGCGCAATCAAATAATTATTTTTTATGAAAATCGCAATTTTACGATTTTTTTCTTTTTTAAAATTACGATTAATAAAAAAAATAAAAAAATAAAGTAAATTTTTAATTAAACTTAAATTAATTTTTAAAAAAATCTTTGCTTTAGTAATAATTTTTTCACAGAACAACAGAAAATCCGTATAACACATGGCTGCTCAATGCACCAATTACGCTCATCCAACAACGCGGCAAGACTTAAGCGTTTTCCTCGTTGTATTGAATCTGTTAACCTAAAGTAATTTATTACTAAATATATTTTGAAACTTTTATTTACATGGTATTAAGCCTGGTGATTTAGCAATCACAATACAACAAGGTGCGGCAACCCGGTGCGGCAACAAGGTGCGGCAACAAGGTGCGGCAACCTGGTGCGGCAAACAGGTGCGGCAACCAGGTGCGGCAACCAGGTGCGACAACGATGTGCGGCAACCATGTGCGGCAACCATGTTGTGAAATTATGAGATCCACGGGGAAAAGTACGTTTCCGAATCTCAAAACAAACGAATCACGAAATTCAGCCGATTTAATTTTTACGCGAAAAACGTCTACAGGGCTCGAACCCTTGATCTTAGAGAAATGTTTATTTGAAAGAAAAGTCTTGGTATGATGTAGGCCTATCCTACGTGGTAAAGTATAAGTTACCGAATTTTAAAACAAACGAATCACCAAAATTCCGCCATTTTAATTCTTCCACAAAAAACGTCTACAGGGCTCGAACCCTTGTTTGGATGAGCGAAGCGAAGACTTCAATTTCACTGACTCCTCAAAAAATTTAAGCTCCAATGTTTTTTTTTTTTTTTTTAATTTAATTTTTTTTGTCTGTTTGTTTGCTCTCTACCAGGCGAACGGCATATCCGATCTTGATGAAAATTGGAGGGGACCTTCTAAATCTCTGAACTTGGAGCTGTATTGTTTTTGGGTACAATCGAAGAAATATTTCTCATGAATATCGTACTTTTACGGATTTTTCGATTTTTAGTGCGATATTTTTGTGACATTTAGGCCGATTCTGACCAAACGGATAGGGCTACAACGTTCATATTTTACATGTACATGAAGGTATAATGGTTATGTATTGCTTTCTGCAAGAAAAAGTTAAAAAAGTTAGACAGAATCTATAGAATAAAGGTTTTAATATGAGTTTTTTTAGGTTTATTCGATGAGCGAAGCGAAGACTTCAATTTCTCTGACCCCCAAAAAATTTAGCTCTGCTGTTTTTTTTTTTTTTTTTTTGTCTGTTTGTTCGCTCTCTACTGGGCAAATGGCATATGCGATCTTAATGAAAATTTGACAGGACCTTAAAAATCTCTGAACTTGGACTTGCTACGTTTTTGGGTACGATTGAAGAAATATTTCTCATGAATATTGTACTTTTACGATTTTTTCCGATTTTTTGCGCGATATTTTTGTAACATTTGGGCCGATTCTGACCAAACGGGTGGGGCTACAACGTTCATATTTCACATGGACATTAAGGTTATGATGATGTATTGCTTATTGAAAGAAAAAGTTGAAAAAGTTAGCCAGAATCCATAGAATAAAGGTTTGAATATGAGTTTTTTTAGGTTTATAGTGACAATTAACAAGTAACAATAGAAACTTGACAACAAACACCTACAATGCATTTAAAAATCACTTGCAAAGGAAAAGTGGTTCTACGCAAACTAAAAACTTACAAAAAAGCTCATCCATCAACGCGGCGGGACTTAAGCGTTTTCCTAGTATGGTATACAAAAAAAAAATTATTGGATGAGCGTAGCGAGCGAAGCGAAGATTCCATTTCACTACACCTGAGAAAAAAATCGTTTTTTTTTTTTTATGTTTGTATTTTTGTGTGTCTGTTAGCACGATTCCGTCCAAACCGATACTCCAATTGCGATGAAATTTTATGGGGACCTTTGAAATCTCTGAACTTCGTTTTTGAGCGCAATCGAAAAATTATTTCTCATGAAAATCGCAATTTTACGATTTTTTTCGATTTTAAAGTTATTTCTTCGACTTATAACACCTACAAATTACATGCTTAATCCGATTTAAATGATTTTTTCACAGAACCTTAATTTCATGAATTAAGATATTCTTGTGAAATTTGAGCGCAATCGAATAATTATTTCTTATGAAAATCGCAATTATACGATTTTTTCTTTTTTAAAAATTACGATTAATAAAAAAAATAAAAAAATAAAGTTAATTTTGAATTTAATTTAATTTAATTTAAAAAAATCTTCGACTTAGTGATAATTTTTTCACAGAACAACAGAAAATCCGTATAACACATGGCAGCTCAATGCACCAATTACGCTCATCCAACAACGCGGCGGGACTTAAGCGTTTTCCTAGTAAATTTAAAGTTTACATTTCCTTGAGATTTCTTCTTTATTTAATAGCTTCCTGGCAATTGGTAGAAGCCTTCCGCCAATATGGCTCTTCCCAGTTCCCACAACTTCTACGTCTATTTCCCCAGTTTTAGATAGTACACTTCCTTCTTCTTCTCTTATGCTTAGATTGACTTCTATGTCATCATGTGTCTTGACAACCAGTAGAGATAGGACTCCTGTTCCCTCCTGTCCATACCCCCTGGCATTTCCTCAATCAGATTTCTTTCAATGGAGCGCATCTTAATAGATGTCTGTCCTGCGTTCCATTACTACAGAGATTGCATATTATGCTGCTTTCAATCACACCTACTGTTCTATGTAGGTGCTTTGCTAGCAAGTCATGGCCGGTATCTTGTCTGAACTGTGCTGTTGTAGTTCTTCTTCTATAATGGGTTACTACTAACTCTTTGTTTGCAGCCGGTCATATCTCAGAGCCTGGTGACGTCCTGCAAACCCGTTGTGAAACTGTTATCGGAGAAGTTTGGCCAGCGCAACCGCTACAAGTTTGAGATTGTCAAGGATCGGACTCAGGACGTCAGCTTCAAGATGCTTAGTTCCAACCTCAGCCACCTGGTGCAGCACTTGGACGACGTACGCAGGCAGCCCAAGTACGTAACAACGGGGGGGGGGGGGGGGATAGTCTAGACACAAGAGTAAAATACTGTAGGTCTACAGCAATATGTAGGCCAACTCATTTTGGGGTTTGAATTAATAATCATCATAACTCAGTTCCAACTATTGTGGGTTGACTGGTGGTTTTCCACCATTATCTAAGGCATGAAACTGTAGATACTAAGCTTGCCAGACTCCGTGTTTCTTCCTCATCATCTCACTCCTTCCTCTCCACCAATTTACTCCACTCTCTTCTGTCCTCCCACAGCTTTACTCTTGCCACATGCTCCCACACTTCATTCCGTTTTCCAACGTCTTCTTGAATTACCTAATCTTTCACATTTCTCTCTTGGCCTTCCTACTTTTCTTTTCCCCTCCTCTGCCGCTTCAAATTCCCGTCTTGGAATCCTCTCCCTGCCCATCCTTTTCATATGTCCAAACCATCTTAGACGTTCTCTTCCTATTTTAAACCTCAATCTCTCCAGTACCAGTTCTTTTCTGATTTCATTACTTCTTATCTTGTCCATCTTTGTAACTCCCTTGACACTTCTTATAATTATTATAATTTTTAATAGTGTAGAACTGTAGATATTTAATTTGATTTGGTTTTTGTTGCTTAAAGTCAGTCTATTAATGCAATATTCCTATTTGAGACGTAGAGTGATGATTGATGATGAAGGACAATTACAACAAAAAAAATCCTTTGTGGGATTCAAACCCTTGTTCTCGTAGTGTCATACGATTCGGACCAGCGCCCTAATCGGATGTGCCACCGTGGACGACTTATACTTTGTCTATATTTAATTAACTTCTTTACAAAGATTTACAAAAAAGTGGGCCACACATCAAACAATTTTAATAGTGTAGAACTGTAGATATTTAATTTGATTTGGTTTTTGTTGCTTAAAGTCAGTCTATTAATGCAATATTCCTATTTGAGACGTAGAGTGATGATTGATGATGAAAGACAATTACAAAAAAAAAATCCTTTGTGGGATTCAAACCCTTGTCCTCGTAGTGTCATACGATTCGGACCAGCGCCCTAATCGGATGTGCCACCATGGACGACTTATACTTTGTCTATATTTAATTAACTTCTTTACGAAGATTTACAAAAAAGTGGGCCCTACATCAAACAATTAGAGATTATAGGCCTGCAAAGATTACAATATGTACTTGGTACTTATTTATTAAAATCAACACATTTACATGTTTTTAAAATGTTTCTTCTTGAATCCATGGAACTTGACTCTTATGACTAAGTCAATGACTGGAGGCTTTGAAGCTATGTCAATGATAGGAAGATTAATTCAACGCTTAAATTATATTTTTCGTATATTTTTAATTTAATCTTATGGGTGAAATAAAATTGAATAAGCAACACCGAAAAAAAATATTAATATAGTGGGAACTTCAGAAGAAAATGGTACCAAATTGAAAGCATAAAGAAATAACAAATGAAACCCCAGTATAAGATAATAGTGAAGTGAAGTTAATAAAATAATTTGACCTACAAGTCAGGACCACGTACCCCCTGGACTGGTTGCATGAGGTCCCAGAGCAAAGACGACTCACGAACGCCACTGGCTATCATTTTGGATAGCTAGGAAGAAAAATGATTAAAGAATCAAGCTTTTGGCATAAGAAGAAAAATAAATAAGAAATAAAAGTTTAAAAAACATGACAAAAATACTATTTTTCAGGATTTCAAGGACTAAAGTTAAAAATCAAGCTTGAAAGTCAGTTAAAGTTTGTCTTCTCTGTGCAGGAAGTTCATCTGTCTGAACGACAACCTGGACCCTGACCGGGCGAGCGACAATGCCGTGGCGCGCGCAGTGTTGCAAGACTTCTACGAGTCGCTCTTCCCGATCCCGTCTTCCTTCGAGCTGCCGGTGGAACTTCGCAACCGGTTCCTCCATGCAAGGGACTTGGACCGGTGGAGGGAGAAGCGCGCGACGCTCAGGTCCGCCATCTACGTCTGTCTGCTCGGGCTGGCGGTGTTCACTGCTGCCAACCTCTTCCACGCAGAGGTAGGTACGCGCGACACATGCGGAATAAAATATAAAACATTGATATTTGTATAGATGTCAAATGATTATTGGTTGAGTGTAGTAAGAGGCCTAATATCTTAATAAATAATTTAAATTAAATAAAAATTTGGTCCAGAATATCACGGGTACAGTTAAAATTTATCTGACAGTTAACCTTTTAATAAAAAAATTATTAAGTTTTTGATTGGTGGTAGCCATGATAACAAATTACTTGGAGGTTTAATTTATTTGCCACTTAGATTGGATGGATATTGATATAACGGACCTTGGTTAGTTTGGAGAAGAGATGCCAGGCAGGGAAAGAATAGAGAACATAATTCAACCTAACTGATTATTGATGGTTTTAATAGAGGTTTCTTAATCAATCAAGTAATGGATTATTTTTTATTCAAAATAAATTAGGATTGGATAGTGGATACTGAATGCCAATGAAAAATAATTTTATAATTTGACATGTCTAGTTTTTGTCTTTTGAATTTGATTTTATCTGATGACAATGATGTAGGCCTATAGTTTGTTAGAAGAGAGTATGTAATCATTACTGTAAGCTTAAATTCATTGAGTTTATCTCTAGTAATAGTACGCGTCATGTTGCAGTGTCGCGCGCTTCTCCGTCGCCTGTTCCCTGGGAAGAGGCTGCGGCCACAGTTTAAGATGGAGCCCGTCTAGCGAAGACAGACTCGATAAGACAGGCCAGATGGTCTAGACAAGCTCGTCAAGACATCCACCCGACTGGGAGGGAGAGCGACGTCAGGCTCCCGAGCAAGAAATAATACTCTCCACAATATTCAGGTTTCTTCGTGAACAAAGCTAATCAAGGTTGTGTAGGAGTCAGAAGGTTAGTGAAGGAGTTGATACAACAGCTACCCCAGGGTCTGTTCCAATGCTCGTTAGGCAGCTCCCTAGTCTGCTAACTCACAACCAATGACTTGCAATTAATATGCTAGACTCTCAGTCTCTCAGTATGGCCGTGCGGAGCTTGCCAATTAGAAGCCATCATGATTGGGGAAAACTATTGGGAAAACCATATACAGTAGATACCATACGTATGGTATGGTATTATGGTATCTCTATGGGGAAAACAGCTTACTAAATGTACGTAAATTTGTGGCTTCCCCATAGGGGTACCATATCCCCTTTCATGATGGCTTCAAATCGGCACGCTAGCGCTCGGGGTGAATGATAGGAGACTGAGCGTCTAGCGCTTCGCTACGCAAAGCTTATTTATGTCATTGCTCACGTCACTTGCTTCCTTGAATTAATTCAACTAAGCTAGTCGACTACGGAAAAATGAGCTTTGGGACACACCCCAATTACAGTTGATGAGTCGTCATAGTATACGTGTTGGTTATCGCCAAAGTGTTAGGTATTGATCCTCACCCTAGCTGCTTGCAAAGAATAATGTAATCAAATCAGGTTATCGTATTGTTGAAGTTAAATGAGAGAGAAAATACGGAGGACATTTAAAAGTTTATGCACGGAGTATAGTTGGAGCATGACTTGGAAACCAATTGAGACGAGACAGTTGGGAAATAATGAACCGTGGTTGAGGAAGGATGAGAGGACACTTTGTACCTCAAGGATAACTCAAGGAGGTATTTATGGTTATTATCCATATAAACAAAACATGTTTTATGTTTTGTTTTGTGTGGTATACAAACTTATGTATAATGGATGCTGTGACGGCTCACCCACTGTAAGCTGTTGAAGTCTTTCAATATCTTCTAAACAAGTTTATACGTAATAGTAATAGTCATTAGAGTTATATATTATTATGTTATGTCTCATGTCTGGCAGGTTAGATTTATTAACTCTAGTTTGCTTCCCTTTTCTATTAATTACCTCAGAGAAACCAATCCATAGCGATATGCGCGGGGAAGTGATGAAACAAGATTAAAGTAGCAATAACTTTAAAACCCTTGGTTAACCCCTGGGGAAACGGGCCCCCAGTCAACATTTATTGCTTGCCATGGCGCATCTAGGGGCGGGGCTTACTGTGGGGTCTCAGTCCCTTTCAAGTTAATCTAACCAATAAAAATTCATTTTGGGACCCCGGGTCTCCATGTGTTACGTATTACTCTCACAAACCTCGCGGGATTCAAAAAGGGGCCCCCGGTGGTACTTACGTATACATTTTCCCGTGTTTTTTCATGGCAAAATTTATATCAAAGATTTCACCCTCACCAAAAACCATATTTTCTTAAAAATTTATTGATTTTGAATTATATTTTAAATTTTTCAAGTAAAACATACATATTATATAATTATATATAATATTAAAAAAAATCATATATAATAAATTGAATGAAAAAAGGGCAATTCAAGTGAGGTGGGGGGAGGGGGGGGGGGGGGGGGGGATTGGTAAAATTTTCCCCAAAGTAAAAAAAAAAAAAGGGGAAACTTTTTGTGAAACGAATCAACAAAATTTTTAAACCATTGGAAAAAAAAAAAAAAAAAATTGAAAAATGGACTAAATTTTTGAAAAAATTGGGACAACTTTGCTTTTTTTTTCAGTTTTTTCAAAAAAAATCAAGGGGAAAAGAAAAACAAAAATTTTCGAAAAATTTTAACTCTTGAAACACTGGTGGTCATCAAAAAAGGTTTCAAACTTTAATTTCCCTGCAAATATTAGGTCCAAAATTGAAATGGCAAACACAAGGGCTTTAATGATGGGCCCTTACGCGCCCAGGTGGTTATTATCCCTTCTCAGAAACGGGGGTTTAAACCCAAAGGGGTTTAAGATGGAGGGGGGGGTTGTAGGCTGGTATGTGTAAAAGTTGCTTTAGAGTCTTCACGAGACATCCATGTATTCTCACGCTCGTAAGTACTCATGTTAATTTGTACAACCGCTCTGGAGAAAATTTGAAACTACATGTGAATTCTAAAATGCAACACTTGTCATTTTTATACAGAACAACATACAAAAAACAGAATTGCTTTATGTAATAAAGTACTATACATCATATTTAATTTCTGAATTCCAATAAAGATTAACAATTTCACCTACGGGAGTGTTTTCCGAGTCCCGACTAACCAAATCGAGAAATACTATACATACACCATGTTTAAGCATAAACTCGATGCACCAGAAGCTCCCATTGCGTGCTGCAGACACATAGACTTTATGCTTAAACATGGTATATATTATATTACTGTTTTTTGTATGTTGTTCTGGATATAAATGACAGTGTTTAGTAGATTTTAGAACTCACATAATATGTAATTTCAAGTGTTCTCCAGAGCTTAATGTGAGTAATGACGAGCGTGAGAATACGTAAATGCCTCGTGAAGACTCTTAATGCTTTCAAAGATCAAACTGATTTTATACATGCAAGTTTTGATTTTAAATTAGAATTCTTAAAATGGAACTAGTGATGTAAAGTTACCTCTTGCAATCAACTTGGGACAGTGAATGATATCAGCTATTAGAAGATAATATTAATAGATTACTATTTTATTACTATTATGTTGTTGTTAGTTTAAATAATGTATTAATGTGAATATACTCCACATGTATATTTTAAACTTACACGTTTAAAACGTGAGGTTTGGCCATAATGCGCAAGTATTTATCACTATAATTTACTAGAATAGAATATAAAACACGCTTTTTAATATTTTAGTGGTCAAAATATGGGTCGTAACTTGCCTGTAGTTGCATAAATACAGGATTCCCTCATGAGAACTGTGAATTTTACAATATCAGTAATATTACGTACCCGTACATACTAGGTACATTTACTGAATAGTATCGGGAATGGAATTATTCATATCTTTCTAATCAAATCCATTTAAACCGAACTGCATTTATCATTCATAAACATCATCTTTAACGTGATCCCTGCAAACTGTTTTAGAGCAAAGACTGTGAAGTTGTCGGGGGAGGGGGGTAGAGGAATAACTTTTAAAATATTTATATAAAGAAAGCAATCGGTCTGTCCGAAATTAGTAGAACAATTTAAAATATGATCATGCAGATTCCTTATTTAATAGCTCAAGCATTGATAATGATTTGTTTGCAAGTTTGAAGTACTAAGACATTAACAGGAGATAGGTACACATCGTGTGTCCCGTTAGTCGTCGTGGCACACGTTGAACGCTCAATACATTTTCAAGCATGAACATATATAAAAGGATGTACTCGAAGAGGCCTGTACCAATTAGATAACCAGAAAATGTATGTTGGACTAGTAAGCCAAAATGGTAGGCATATGAAAAAAAGATGAAGAAGAAGTGGAAGGAGAGAAGGATTGGAAGCTGTAATGTGAGATGTAACATGTACGAAGAAGTAAAGAGACGTACAGGGCAAAAGAGGGAAGAATTGAAAGCCGTCTCAAAGAACTAGTCCCAAGAATATTTGACGACGAAGATTAAATCGGAGGCGTATGATGTTAGGGGAAACATTCTTACTTTGCCCAAGGCTGGTATTTGAGTATTCACTATCATTTTATTTATGTATTCAGTTACAAAACTGATTCATAAAAGACGACAATAAATACCTACAACAATATAATTTAGAAGTACATACGGTAGGTCGAAGGGTCGAACATAAAACGTCTCTTGTGCAGATCATGTTGTATTCTAGTCTCAAGCAAATCTTTATGTTTCACTTGTAGATAATTAACAATAGTAGGCAGCCATATTGGACAACAAGTCTCGTGCAACAGGGTGGTTACCTACTCTTGATTTACTTCTGTTGGCAAATACATTATGCAAAATGTAAACAAAAGATAGATATTTGATAACTGTTTTCCAAATTGGGAATTTTAAATATCTATTGTCTTAACATTTTTAGGCAGTCCTGTTTAGAATTAAGTGGCCCAAATTTTACAACAAATTCAACTAAACACGAGAATTTTTTAATCATCGTATTAAAGTGAAAATTATAATCATTTCTTTGAATGTTACCTATTTGTATTTTATATATAAATTTTTTTAATATTTTTTTTATGCACCCAGCCACTTGTTGGTTGTTTTACTCATTTTATTTCCGCAATGAAATGCGACATTGAAATTCGTAACTCACAAGAAATCACACAACCCTGTCTGTGTTTTTTTTTTTAGAAAATCTGTTAGTATATATCTGGTAAACGAAACTGCAGCCCGAGAGTGTTTTGGGCAGCCGTTAATTTTTGGCACTGATAAAAAATAATCCATACTCAGTTCCCAAATGTCTGATTGAGTGGCACCGTTTGATAATACTAATATAGTAATTATTTCCTTCAAAACTTTTGTTTTTATTGTATCAACGATAATTCAGAAGTTTTGCAATCCCTATTCCGTAGCGTCTCGTTAGGATGTTATCTTGATAAATATTAAGAATAAATAGTAAATAATTAATATAATGTACAATGTTCATGACGATAATTAGAACGGGTCGCTCATTTTGGCAACGATATTAGGAGTTCATATAAGTCAGAGGAGTACGGTAATGTTTTTAGTAATTCTACCTACTAAGATAATCTAGATAATTCCAAAGAATGTTTTTACACCCAACGAATTTTTAATAATACCTTGAGGGTCCTTTGTATGTTTAATTGCTTTATAAGTTGTTCAATTGAAAAAAAAACTTTCTGAAATGTTAAATTATTGTTGTTGGCATTATTTTGCTTCACCCGTTCATGCACCTGCACGTATCCATATCACTTGTGTGCGTCCTTCACACTGCATGTAGTTTTGTTTTATTTCAGCCGATGCCGTGTCAAGAATGGAACAAGGAGCGAAACGTTGCGAGATGATGTTGACTTACCCTTTCAGCTACATCAGGAGTCGTGCAAAGCTCCCAAGGCATTTGTAACTATAATGGTCCCAACGAAAGAATGCAGGTGGCTCGAAATTGTTTTCCCAACATAACAACTTTGCCAATTCTATTCAAGCTAGCTCAGCGTGACTCTTGCACACGGAGGAACTCTGTGATCTACCGTAGCTCCGATAATTTTTGCTTGCGTTGGTAAAATATATTTCTCTTTCATACACAAAGGCGACATTCCATTTATCGCGCATTCATTCTACTCCCACCACTACCAAGCATCTGCATTCTTCCGTTGGAGCAAGTATATTATACTAATTATCTACTAATTATATAATTAGAACCTTACCTTTAACTAACTGCAGTGAAGGAGAGCTCAGGAAGTGGGACTGGTTCACCACCTCCCGTGAACCTCCCAACCTCAACCTACGCTAACCTTGGGGTCCAGAGGGGAAACGGAGAACTACCTTCCCTAGTTCCCCTCTTCACCACCACATCGCCTCTTGTACACCCGGGGACATAATAAAATCAAGGGGTCTGGAAGATACCTACCGTTATCGACCGCACTCGTAAATATTTGGTTTGTTCTGGCGTCGCTATATTCACAGCGCTATCACTCGCTGACGTCATCTAACCAGCCGTGAGAAAACATGGCGGCCCTATTTTATGGAGCATTTGGCCTATTGGGACTTTTAAACACTGTGCCCAGGGCGTAGTTAATATACTTTGCACAAGAAAAAAATATAAATAAATAAATAACAAGGTTTGTATACATAAATGGATACCACCACCAAACACTGCATAACCTTAACAAAGGCTTATTTCTAGTGTAGAAATCAAATAGGGCAAGTTTTTGAAGTGACCTATATAGGGCAAGCCTTGCGTTGTCGCTGGGCTAGTGTTGTGTATTTAGTGCTAGCTTGCTGTGACTTTTAAAGGTGCCTTTCAGAACAAAACCGAGATTTGCCGAGTGAGTGTCGGTAAAAGATAACCCTGGATTTAATTATGTCTCCGGGTGTACATGTTTGTAAAGAGTAGACATTTATTTAGTCAGTTACTCTCTCAACTCTGACGGGTGAACAAAGGCTTTTCAAGCCGAAACGTTTTGCCGTTATGTTATTTATTTGTGTATATTTTTTATGTAACCTTCAACTCTACACAGCCGCCAAACTCTTTCAAGGTAAGCTGTTGGCTCCCAGCCTCGTATAAATCTTTTCCCCACCCAAAACTAATTATTTTCATAATAATAAACCCAAGATTGATCGGATACTCTGGCCGTAACTCTGAGAGGGTAGGCCCGTAAGAATATTCATTTAACCAATCAAATACACTTTCCATTCATAACTAAGTTGTAAGTACTGTATTGCCGCACCCCCAATAAATGTGTTGCAAACACTATCCAGATCCACAAAATGGCTTCTCATAATAGTCGCATCCCGCTTTTTGAACTTATATTTTGAAATTTACCCACATAAATATGGTATTGTAGAGATTAGAAATGTAGGAACACGACCAGTATTCTATTGGGCAATAAAGTTAAACATAGATGGCAGTTGTGTCGTTTCAAAGCCTAACAAAAATAGTTCCAGTCTAAACAACCAGAGCGCATGTCGTCTCGTTTTCTTCCCCAATTGCTAGACAAGGTCAATGTGCGATGTTTATCTGGTCAGTTCAAAGCCTCCCTACATTTAAATTTTGTAAAACAAAAATGTTCAACCTTACAGTATCTCTTGAGATAGCTTGTCCCCTGTAGCAGGAAGGGTTAGGTATGTTGTATTAAATCGGCCACTGAGAAACAAGAGTCCATTCTTCAATGTGTTTATTTTATTCAGAATAATAATTTCGTACAAATTTGATTCAAATGTGGTTTAATTTCCACATTTTATGAATTATAAAAATTGAGTGTTGTCTCGTACAATAGTGTAGTAAATTATTAGTCACTCTCAAAATTTACATAGAAAACAAAAAACATTTTGGAATCGAGTAAAATTTCACAATCGCAGTACCTAATTTTTATTTAAAAAGTCAACAGTAACAAACACGTCATTTTATCTTCACAATATTAATCACATTATAAAAACCTATATTTAATATTTATATAACCGGTATTTGTTCTGGCTGCTACATGGTATTAAAATACAGAATAAGAACAATGTAAAACTTTGCACAGGCCTATTAATTAAAAATGCACAACCATGATAGGCCTATTGATGACGAGGGTATTTTAAAATGTGATATCGTACAAAAAACATTGATATTTCGGCCCAATGCTGTGATTATTTAGCCTCGCGGGTTGATTCATCCCTGTTGAAGAGCTAGTTCTCTAGTCTCGTCATCTCGACCCGACCGGTCGGGGTCAGACCTCTGCCGAGCCGTCCCCCGCGTCAGCTGCCATCGCCTCCCGATTCTCGTACGTCCAGAACCCGTTGAGGTCGATCAGGATGCTGACCATCGTGTCTCCCTGGCCACTGAAACACATCACAACATTCGTAGGTCAATGGAAGGCGGTTAGGCCCACAATCACATCACCATGGATGCTGACCATTAGTTTCCCTGGATGAACTCACAAGTTCAGGATTTCTTTAAATCTGTATTCCCCCAGTGAAAACATCACATTGTGGTCAATGAGGCGGTTAGCATGTGACCGGAAACATGGATTTAGGTTTCATTGATGTGGCTCCAGTGAGTTTCTGATTTTTTGTGGAACCATTGTAGTTACATGCGACCAGGATGGCAGCATTGCCCAATTTCTGATTTTGTTTTGAGCCATTAACACAAATTTTATTTATTGCCTGTGGCAATAAAAAGACACTAAAAGCGGGAGCTAACAAAGAGCCCTAGGCCCTACTGGGTTTGCAACCCCCCCCCCCTCCATGAATCAGGGCTAGATTCATCACTGGTGAGTCGACTCTAAATACGAATATATTTATGTATTACCAGTGCAGTAGATCCTGCAGCGTGATCCTAGTGGGGTCTCGAGGCTTCACCATGTCGAATATCTCGTCCTTGACATCTTCGAAGCTGACCGGCTCCTGCCCGTGTTCGCTCATCTGCTGCTGTATCGCCTGAAACACGGAGTAAACGTTAGGACTGATTGTTTTGCACTTGATATGGTACAATATTATTAGTTCTTTTATATTACCATACTATAGGGCCTACAGCTACAATATTAATTTTCAGCGGAGGACTTATGTATTCATATGTACTTTCTTGCTAGGATAGCTCCAAGAATGACTGGTATCATCACCTACACGTTTAAGGGTACTCTGTCTTCTTCTGTCCCTTTCACTCACTGAAACATGTTTATTCATGTTCCCATTTAGTAGGCAATATTGATGGGTTTAAGTTTAAGTCATTCAAGATTATGTCTCAACGTATACTACTTTGTTCGCCTGTCCACCATAGTGCTACACTGTTTACACGTTGCACTGAGCAGTGTACGGGGAAGTACTTCTTTTTAAAGGAACAGTAGTCAGTGTAGCCCGAGGTCAACCACAAAAAACTACGCAACACTTTTAGTGTTGTTCTCCTACACGAACAAATAGCCAGTTGTAGACCCAGTGTAGCACTGGCAGCACTAGTGTACATGAAGTACAGAAAAACGACCACATACCACCTACACTGACTTCACACGGGACAATAAAAGCCATTCGTCTACACTGACTTATACTAGTGTAAAGTGTTGACAGGCGAACAAAGCTCATGACTACTCAATCACAGAACAAACAGATCACATAAATTTTAGCTTAAAAGACTAAAATTTGCAATACTAAAATCAATGATTTTTTTAAATTAAAAATCTTTGCCAGAATAAATTAAGAATAATTTTTAATTCAAATGTATGAAAAACTTGATATACAAAATAAATATTAATTGCATGTCCCTTATTTTCCCTTATCTACTGTAGGGTAGACATTGCAATTTTTCAGAATGTTGCATAATTTTTGGTTTTCAATTCAAAAAAATATTTTTGCCCCCTGCTAACTCACTCTGAAGAAGTAGTTGAGCGTGAATGTGTTGAGGTAGCCTTGGTTGTTGATGTCGAGAATGTTGAACAGGTAATGTAAAGCCTGCGGTTCCGGCCGGTTCTCCATCGCGAGTACGAAGTCTAAGTACGTCTTGTAATCCATCTCGCCGTCGTACGTGAGACACTCTTGGAACACGCGCTCCATGAAGACGCGCGTCAGCGTTCCAGTGCCGTACCTGAACAGCAGGTAGGGTACACAATCAGGAATCAGGATGAATTTAGAATCATAGAAAATAATATATGACCTCACATTCACTTTCAGTATCACATTTTGTTTGACAAGTTCTTACACGTGAATGTGAAAACTTAAGTATCACGGTGATAGATGGTATAATAATAATTGTGGAATAGTTTTGTTTTTACATCTGGAGATGAGTCCTATCTAACGACGCTACGCTGACGTGTCCCACTCACCCCTGTAGTTCCTCCCGGTTCAGCATTCCGTTGTGGTCCTTGTCCAGGTTGAGGTATTGACCGTAGACGCGGAGCGCGGACGGAGCTGAGAACCAGTTGTTGTCTTGAAGGTCCTTGGGCAGATCCACGTCGCGCAGCTGAGACACAGAGAGGACGCGTTAAGACTTAAGAGGGAATGGGACACATTCGGCAGTTAGCACATAGCTATTCGCTCGGCCAAGAAGCATCCGACGTAGGCCTATATGAAACTTTGCAAAGTTGTCAATAAAGCATACATGGACAGCCCTGCGGTCATAGATTTTCAAAATTGTGTCTTATATAGTCAATTTTGGAGTTTTTAACAAAATCAAAATTTGCAAAAACTAATTTATTTTTTACAAATTATTTTAAAACAAAATTTGGAAATGTGTTACTGCAGAGCCCTGTATTTCCACATTTGCGACATATGTTCAAAATTTTAAACGCCTGTGAAGTCAGTCGGCCGAGCGAACAGCAATTTGCCTAAAACACATGTCCTACTCTCTTAAGTTATAATGGGAGGGACCACGGCTCAGGGCTAATGCTGTTGTCCTCGTTTGTGAATCAATTCTTTAACTGAATAGGATAGACGTTAAATAAATAAATAAACAATGTTTACTTAGCGCCCACTTGCCAGCCTGGGGGAGTAAATGAAAAATGCAATCCAATAAAGAATACAAAATTGTAGACATAATAGTTTGCTTTGTAATATTTGATTTCATTGACATGTTTGATATTTGAAATTTCAATTATTTTCTGGAAATTAAGTACATAACTAAAAGCATAGGAAAAACTATTGTTGCCCAGTACTGCATTGTTGTACCCAAGGCAACCTGGGCATAGAGTTTTCCAAGCGCTGAGGCAACATATTCAAACATATTAAAGTTATTAACTAATAATAATAAACCAGGACTTAGCCCTTCATTACTTTCTTCATGCGGAGCAAAATATGCTTTAATAATAAGATTGTGAGTGTCTTAAAAATGCAGTTGCAATTTTGTTATTTGGTGTGGAATGCGAACGCTGTCCTGTGAATCGTGACTATTTGTTAGACCCTGATATTGCCACATAAATAGGAAACAAAAGGAAAAGAAATACATAAAAACAAAGCAAGTCTTCAAATGTGTTGAAGATTAAAAAAAAAAAACGTCTGGGTTGGATGTTAATTACGGGTAGGGTAGCAGAATAATTTTTGTTTTCGGTGAAACATCGAGTCCGAGTTAATAGAACGACAACAACAAAGCTAGTTGCTAAATGTTTATGACAAGACATTTATTGAAATTCAATATTTCTGGAAATTAAGTACATAACTAAAAGCTATAGGTACCTACTATTGGTTGCCAGTACCTGCATTGTTAGTTACCCAAGGCAACCTGGGCATAGGAGTTTTCAAGCCCTGAGGCAACATATACAAACATATTAATTATTAACTAATAATAATAAACCAGGACTTAGCCCTTCATTACTTTTCTTCATGCGGAGCAAAATATGCTTTATGAAGTAATTTGAGGTCTTAAAATGCAGTGCAATTTGTTTTTGTGGAATGACGTACCGTGTCTGTAACGTGACTTATAAGACACTGTTTGCTTAATTAATTATGGACAATGATGAAATACAATAACAAGCAAGTCTTAAAAGTTGACTGGATTAAAAAAGTCAATACCGTGCAGGGTTGATTACGGTAGGGGTGGATCCTATTTTAATCCTGAGTCACACAAATCCGATAATCATTAAAGTAGCATACACAGACCTACCGTCAAATGTTATCAAACAGTATATGACATATTTTAATATAATTTGTGCCATAAAAAGTCAAACTTTTATGAGTGGAATCAAATTTGTAGTCAAATCGACTAGTTACTATTATGCACAGAGTTGAATAGTGCCAAAAAATAGATAAAAATTTTGATGTTTCTAAACACATGGCTCAGGGTGACGGACCCGTTAACAATCAACCAAAATGTTTAAAAAAAAAAAAAAAATTGAGACTTGATTCGAATCCCAAATACCCCATCAACTCGAAATTGGGTACTCGAGACCCTGAATTACGAGTGTTAAACGGAAGGTAAGAAGGATGAGGGTAGTCCCACCTCTAGCAGGTCATCCAGGAAGGAGCAGGCGAGGATGTCCTGGATGCGAACCCGTCCGGTCCGCAGCGGATCCAGGAAGAAGAGGAACTTGCGCACGGCCGTGCAGACGTAGAAACTGTGGAACGACTTCTCCAGACCGTCGAGCTGGGGAAGCGTCGGGAGTAGTTCCAGGATGTAGTTCTCCAGATCCTGGAACAGCAAGGTTAGTTGGTTGATTGAGGTAGAAGTGAAGAATCACTCGACACTAATACACTCCGCGCTTCACACAATACCCTAACCTAACCCAACCCAGGATCTAACTAAAATGACAGCAACTTAAAATACCGGGTATTTAAAAAGTAACAAATACTAAAAAAAAAATCGGAACGTTTCGGCCTACGCGGCCTTGGTCACCGACCGTTGGAGAAGAACTAACCAACTAACAAACTAACAAACAAACAAACAAAAACTAACATTTAAACATTATTTACAGTTATATTACAATACAAGGCGCTGTTGGGGTGAGTAGGTGGGGGTGTGCAGGTGGGAGGTCTACCTCAGATTGTGGTTAGGCTTTTGACGCGAGCTGGTGATGATTTGGTGTGCCAATTCTCATTGTCTCAGATGTTCCTCATTGCATTATGGGGGCAACCGGTGGCCCAATACACAGGCACCCATAACAGAGACTTTGACAACTGTTACACCACAAGGGTAGTGAAGTCGTTGCCCCCATCATTTTTTTGTGTGAATTGTTAATTGTTAATAAATGTATTGTGTACCTCATCTCAAGCACCTACCTACATCCTTTAAGGTAACTGTTGGTCTCCTCTCGCCTTTCCCCAACCACAAACACTAACCTAGCCGATAGGCTCTATCTAAATCAAAAAAAATAAAAAAAATGTACTAAAAATATTGGGTGCGCCATCCACAAACACTCTATGAAACACATAACACCATTGATCAATTAATTATTAAATAACCTTTCAAAGTATAATCCTGGTCCACTGAGTCATTCTTCACAGTCACCATTGATAGATTTAAATTCTTGTTGTTATTTATGTATTCCTTCAGATGACCTTGTTAGCACTTTTCACACAAACCCCTCTGCAAGCCCATTCCACTCTACTCAGTTAAAATTGTGTGCTCACCACCCTAGAAAAGTTAATTTCTCTACATCCAAAAGTAGGGTATGTAGGTAACTGGAAGTTGTCAAAATCGATTTCAATAATTTCAATTCATTTTAATAGTTTGCCTGAGACAAAGGGCTGCACACCCAATCATAATAATGGGTGATATTAAAATGTAAGGCTCACATCCTTATAGTTTTGTTCCGGTGAAAACTTGCTAGGAACCAACGAATTTACCAGGCGGTGAGCCCGCATTAAATCCAGTTTGCGGTCGGTATCTAGATAAAGTGACGTTAGTGTGTAACTCACCGGTTCCCTCAGGAATCCCTGACCGATGACGTCGTAGAGCGACAGTCCGATCCTCGTCTGGTGGTACCAGACCTTGCGCATGATGTAGTTGAAGAGCGACATGATGCTGATGCGTCCGTGAGGGTCTTTGGTCTGGAGCTTCGCGAACACAGTCGCCGTGAAGTAGCTCCTGGGAACAGCAACGGTAGGTTAACACTGATCAACTAGAGTGTTACCTAGATTACCTAGTCTTCTTTCTTTAGATTGAAGAAGGGTTGACGACAGGTTGGGAAAGCATAGAGAACATCAAACTCAGCCTGAAGGGCTGGGGGCGACAAAACTTTTCACCTGCTGATGACAACTACAATTAATTGTTATTATTCACTACAATTCATAAATTAAAAAAGTCCGCCCCAACCGGGAATCGAACCACACATGGTGGTGGTTACACACGACAGCATAACATACAGATTAGGCCCTACATAATGTAATCTTTATTGACCAAAATGAGCTTCCACTCCTTACAATGGCGATTTACAGAGGATGTTAGTGTTAGGTAGTTAACAGTTCATTATATATCATGTCCGTTCCTAAATATTAAACCCGAGTAAAAAAGCGACCCCTGTTTGTAACGTTAGTAGTGCTCCCGTCCTCTTAGACCGCATTATTATTAGCTAATAACGTCATGAATGACGTTTGATTACGAATAAGGTATTTATCATATATGTGACGCATCTGGTTATAATCGAATTATCATCAATATCAATAAATAATCAATCAAAATCAATCAACACATGTTGAAACCCACAAAAGTTCCAAATATAATTTGAAACACCTTAGGTGATTATTAGAACCAGACAGAATATGATGCCAACCTGTAGTTGAAGATAATCAACCCCCAATCAAATACATGGTCTCAAATAGTGATGAGTATCATATTTTGCCTCCTTAGTAGTCGCCAGCGTCGAAAACAAGCCGACGACCTGCTATCTAAGTGAAGTTCTGCAGACACTGATCGCGTATTGCGACTGTGCTTCAGAAATCTTTGGAAGGTAGGCGACTAGACAACCTGCATGCGCGCTGTACAAATACGATGTTGAAAAAAAAAGTCGGTCTAAAAGACACACGCGATACTACTCGGTTAAGATACCAGTAAATAGAGAACTAAATTGGTATTTAGAGTCTACCCACTCGTAAACGCAACTCAAACAAGTACCGGTATGCAATGGATTGATTATCAGTTTAGAACTTAGAATTGTGTACTTATTGTCCTCCTTGGGAAACGATGTAGGCCTATAAGAAATAATAGAATATCATAGGCAACACATTAAACTACGTTAGGCTATTAGAATGACAATAAAGAGAGTTACTTATGACCTACGGTCGATGCGCCCTTTTACCAGAATCAACACAATCTCTTGGTACCGACACAGTAGGCCTATAACAATCTCTTACAGTAGCGAAACTCTAATGCACTGCCTGCAGGGTGATTTGCTGTCGTTGTCGGCTGTGGGTACCGCCGCGACACTAGCGCGCCCTAGCCAAAGTGAGAGTCAACTAAAAAAAAGCCTCCGCCGTCTAAAAGCCAGTGATTTACTTACAATCGTACAACTAGCTCCGTAGGGATAATAATATAATAATAATAAAATTAACAACAGCTTCACACAAAACTTAGCCCTAATATTATCACGGCCCAACAACCATCGTTAGTTGACTCTCACTTTCGCTAGGGGCGCGCGTGACGGTTTGACAGCGAGTTTCGCTACTGTATATTATCGGTATACTGTGGTACCGACCTGCACTTGGGCCCGGCGAGCGCTCCCACTCTGAGGAAGTCCGTGTAGTTGATGCTCTGCTCGTCGGAGGACGCGGGCTGCGCGCTGCTGTGGTGTCTGTCTAACAGGACCCACAGCGACTTGAGCTCGCCGTTGCTCAGCAGCTGACGGCCGCGACGCTGGAGGAACCTCGCGCGAGCCTCTTCGCGCAGCTTCTGTCGTAGGACCTGGTCCTCGTCGGGCAGCTGAGGGGGTAGAGTGTAGAGGGGGGAGGGCAATCATTCGGGATTATTTTGACATATTGATATGGAGGGGAAAAAATTGAAAGACTTTTTGGGGGGCCTTTTAAACAGAAACACAGTGTGAAGAAGATAATTTTGAATGTTGGAATGAATGTTTTTTGAAATTATAATTATTTTAGTAACCTACACATTCAATAAAGGCCTAGGCCTATGTTTTTTGTGAAATTAAATGTTTTCACAATACCGGTAGGCCTATGCTTTAAAGTTCCATCTGCCACCGGCCCACCACCCACCGACAGTACCCTCATTGTGCAAACCTGCCAGCTTTAGATTAGATCTACTTGAGTAACTCTAGGCCTACTCACGCTGAGTTATAGACCACTAGTTGATCGAAAACGTATACACAACTTTGCCCTACCATCTATTGTGTCTGTGCGACCTTACCTAACGTTTTTAAGGTAGCTGTTGCCTTCTGTAGGCCTATACCCCCCCCCCTCCCTAAACACGTTTAGGCTAGGGCCTCATGTTCCCAGTTTAAGTAAATAGATTTTCAGTTAGTTTAATTTTACTTAGAGTTAGGTACCGGTATGTAAGCCTATTTAGTATATAACATCCCTAGTTGTAGATCTAGGCTAGGCCCAATGTTGTCACCAATTATTAATTACACAATGTAGAAAGATTAATCTAAAGATCTCTGTAAACATTAGAAATAAGAATGCTGATGATGAACAACAAGGTGCACCTTGCAAATGTAACGTATCTATGAGCTAAACTTCAAAGAAACTAATAGTTGTGAACAAAATTATTATGTCTGCCACTGGTAGGTAAGACAATAACAAATCCTGTCGTAACTGGTAAGTGACTAACAATGGAAAACCTGTCATACTGTTAATCTCTGCAGATTGAAGATGTATGAAATTTTATGTCGGCCGTGTTGTTTCCTGGTTGTCCCGTTGCTCAACCCCCTGCCTGCTGTTACACCTCCAGGCTCGGAACTATAGGGGTGCGTTCTCTGTGCCCTCACTGTACACCAGGCTGCCCCAGATAGAAGTGCCCACTAACCACTCAAGCGAGGTGACCTGTCTGTGTCTGAACCTACCTAGACTGAAAACTTACTTCTAGAACGTGCACTAACTTACCTTGAAGTAGAACTTGGGTATGACATTGTAGGTCTCGTCTGCCGCGTTGCCAGCGCTGCCCTTTAGGTCGTTGTAATACTTGGTGAATAGTTCGGACTCGTGTTTGAGTTTGTCTTCCTGTGTAACGCCGTCGTCTATTGCGGGAGGAGACACAGGGCATTACATTTGACACAACTCATATGTAGGCCTACTGGCCAAGTTATGCAAGAGTTGGGCTTAAGATTTTCTATACTTTAAAAATTATTGTTGATGGATTCAATCCATTTTTTTAAGTAGGCCTACAAAAACCTTCGGTACCAAACTAGGCCTAGGCCTACAGTTCAATAATTTCTCCTGTTTAAACAGGGATCACCTAGGACCGGTCACTAGGCCTCAGTTCATACATACGAACTGACCCGAGTCTGCACTGGTAGCCTGTTTTACACCTGGGTCCGACTATTCAGTTAAGTCTTTGGGGTTTATGAAGGTTTGGTTGAGAAGCCAATTTTACGACTGAAAATTTTTTTTTGCCTCCCAGCTTGGGCCCCTTTGTCATATGACCAAGCATCACCCCTAGTTGGGGCCTTCTGGATTTGGCCTAGGCTGTCCTACCTGACTTATTTTTTTTATTGCTTACAGTACCCTTAGATCAACCAATTATCCGGATTTTCCCGTGAATTAAAAACCCAAAAAGACCTGGTAGGTAAAAAAATCGTAAGGGCCTAGGCTTTGTGTACCCATCCATGGTCTGGGGCCCCTAGCCTCAAAACAAATTGCCAAAATTCCGATTCTAGGGCTTTGTTATCTTTGGGGCGAAAACTGGGGTAACCCTCTGCTATTGTATTCCTATGACTTACCCTTCTTCTTTTCAGCACATTTTTTAAGCAAATCCTTAAAACTACTCATGATTAACCAGACAAAATATCAACACTTCACTTTGACAGTTGTACATTGTTTACTTCGGCAACCATTTTGGTTTTTCAATTTTCACAGCCTTTGAAAAACTTAGTAATCGGGAAAAGGGAAAATCAAATAGGTTTTTTGGTTTGCTACCAACTTACATTTACACTAGGTAGGCTCAAATTCTAAAAAGCGTTTTGTTTTAATGTGTGTAAAGTGTAGCCGTTTGGTTTCTTCGTGTAGTGTAAAGTGTAGAATTTTTACCGAGCTCTAGGAGGTCGTGTAGGGGGTAGGGTTAAAAATTTTGGCGCAAATTTGAAGAGAAAAAGCTTAAAAAATGATATGCACTTTTTTCAATGACAATCCGATATAATCCTAAAATCAATTAATAGTCTATAATTTCGTATTAGAAACTGATTCGAATATTTTATTTGTGCCTATTTTTTGTGAGGGGAAAAGCGTGGGGACCTAACCTCAAATTTGGATAGCATATTGAAGTTTATATTCCAAAAAGCTTTTTATCGTTTGATAGTAACATTTTCTATATTTTGCCATTTAGTGCCCTTTAACAGTACTGTTTTTTTTGTTTTATTATGTTTTTTAGTTTGACAGTTTTGATGTGAGCGAATTAGTGTAGATGTATTTTAAAAAAAGTTTGGTTATCCTGGGTAAAATGTATGTAAATTGATTTCAAGGCCACACCTACACACACAGTCACATACACTAGGGAAAACCCAAAAAAACCTAAGGAACACACAGGTTATGAGAAAAGAAAACAGTTTTTCACCAAAGTTATTTTAATCTCGGAAAACAGCACATGAACATGTCTGTCGGACACCTCGGCACGGAGATTTGTATTCTCGGACAATCTACGATCTTGGCGCAATGGCAAGGAGACCTATAGCGACGACCCGACGGCTTGTAGTACTGCGTCGCGGCGCCCGTTTGACTTATGACACGACTACCTCGACGACTGTCGTTGTCGTAGTCGTCGTCGTAGTCGTCGTCTTGGGCCAATGCGATGCTCACGAGAAGAATTGTGATGAGAATCACGATTTTCATTCTGTAAGAACGAGAATAGGAGATAAAACACAATAAAAATCATCACTCTCCTTAAAAGTAAAAAGTAAGTATACAATGCCCACGCATTACTTACGCAGTTTCTGGATTTCGTAGAGAGAAATTGTTCGAAACGAACTGTTGTCACCCAAAGATTCCTTCACACTGATTATAAGAAAGTTTTCTTCACGAATGTTGACGAAATTTGTTCTGGAAGCTTCCTGAGGTCAACCGGTTTCCCTCCTGTTTAAAACACAACAGACAGAAAAACACTTGTCATTTCATTCTAGGCACGAGTCACTTGTTGCTTCTTCTCTTTTTTATTGGCATCATGTTTGCGTGCATTCTTTGGATGATTGAAAGCCAAAGTGTTTAATAGTACATCCTTGATTGAAAGGTTAGAAACTGAGGTTATCGACAAAACGATGATCATACTTTCTAAAGTATTTATTGACTAACAGAACATCATTACATTATGTAATTGGATATGGGAGTCACCAATGATAATGACCCACTTTATAGACCGCTCAGATAATTTATTTCTTGTGAAATAACCTTAATTAATCAAGTTTATTTATTTTAGTCACATACACAAAAGTGCAGAAACCAATCTAGTTCTCCCCCCCCCCCCCCCCCCCCTCTTCTAGACTAAAAAGACTACCTAGAGAATTTAATTGATCATGTTCATATTCAGTCTTTGAACACAACTCCTTTAGGCTATGGGTTTTATTTTTTTTTTTTTTTTTATATTGGATATGGGAGTCACCAATGATAATGACCCACTTTATAGACCGCTTAGATAATTTATTATTGTAGATGTGAGTAGATTTATTAGCCTCTTTTTAAATTCAGTGGTAAAACAGGATATACATTGAATATTTGAGTTGTCAATGGGTTACATGTTAGTACTTAGAATTACAGAAATATGTACATCTTAACCTAAAATATGCACTAGGCCTATACAATATATACAAGAATCAATAGATTACTACAATTCAATTAATATATATACAATTTTTCTTGGACAATATCAAATTTTTATAAGCATCCTACAGTTTTGAAGTCTTGTATGGTATAATAACACTCCTTAAGTAGCATACTCTTAAGTTTTGATTTGAACTTCATTACATCTTCTAATTCTAATTCTTTAACATCTTGTGAAAGTTTATTATAAAGTTCAATTCCACTAGCTTTAAGTCCTTTTTGTCGAATTGTGAGGTTGCATTGTGTATTCTAAGTTTATTTTTATTTTCTAGTGTTCTGGGTGTGAATATCAGAATTACATTCAAAGGGATTTTTATTTTTGTGGGTACAAACATTAGTACTTCATATATATATACACATGGCATAGGTAATATTCCTAGCTTCTTGAAGAGTGGCTTACAACTAGCTCTGAATCCTGACTTTGATATAATTCTAATAGCTTTTTTTTGTAGTAGGAAAACAAGTTTCTTGTCTGTAGAGTTCCCCCACAATGCAATTCCATATGACATCAATGAGTGAAAGTGAGCAAAGTAAAGAGTTTTCATGGTTTTTCCATCCACCAAGGTACTCATTTTCCTCAACATAAAGCATGCCGAATTCAGTTTTGGGACAAGTTTTCCAACATGCCGAATTCAGTTTTGGGGCTATCCACATGAAAGCCTAGGAATTCAGTGTCAGTTGTGGGTTGTAATACATTTAGGCCATCATCCTGTATGTTTAAAGTAGGTAAGTCTCTGTTTATGTTATGTATATTATCTGTGTGGAAATAGACCAGTTTTGTTTTCTCTTTATTGAGTGCCAAATCATTTACTTTACACCATTCGTTCTTTTCTGTTATTGCAAAATTTGATTGGTTCAATAGCTCGTCCCACTCCGATGCATTATGTACTTTACTTGCATCATCAGCAAATTGTACAACAAGTCCAGTTGTTGAGTTTGCCGGCAGGTCATTTGAATAGATAAGAAATGCAATAGGCCCAAGGATAGACCCTTGAGGAACACCTGTCACTATTGATTCCCAGTCTGAATTGTATGTTTGTTCTCGTTTCAGTTTTTATCAACATGCAAAATATTTTACTACTTGTTTTCTATCTCCTAGGTATGATTTAAACCAGTCAAAAGCTATTCCCTTATACCATAGTACTGTAATTTTTGTAGGAGAGTTTCATGGTTAACGGTGTCGAAGGCTTTCGAAAGGTCGAAGAACAATCCCAATACTTTATCTTTTTTGTCCAATGCTTCGAGTATTTTTATCAGTTAGTGAGAAAGCAGCTGTGAGTGTGGATTTACCTTTTTGAAATCCATTTTGACAATTTGTCAATATTTCGTTATCTTGCAGGTATTTTACAAGTCTATTATGCATAACTTTCTCTAATATCTTTGAAAAGATTGGAAGCAATGATATAGGCCTATAATTTCCTACATTTTCCCTTTTGCCTTTCTTGTGAATTGGAATGGTTTTTGTCTTTTTAAACCAGTTTGGAAAAATACCTGTACTTAACGAGTTGTTGCAGATTTCCGTCAGCGGCTCAACTATATATTTTGCAGAATATTTTACTATTTTCGCCACTCAATGAATAAATGTCCGTTGAGGATGTGTTTTTCATGTTTAGTATGATTGACAAGATTTCTTTAGTTGATGTTGGCTCAATGAACATTGAATGAGCTACATTCTTGGAAATATTCTTTAGTTTTTCTAATGCATTTAACGTCTGGTTGTTACCATAAGTATTGCTATTGTTATTTTTAGGTTTGCATTGTTTGGCCACATTGATAAAAGTTTGATTAAATATTGTTGCAACTTGGGTTGGATCTTTTATTATGCACCCTCTATTTCTAGTTCTATGTTTTTATGTGCAAGTGGTCCCTTACCCGTTTCCTCTCTTATTATCTCCCAGGTTGTTTTAACTTTATTATTAGACCGCTGAATTTTTTCTTCTAAGTACATTTGTTTTGCTTTACGTTTTACTCTTTGAAAAGTTTTTTTATATACTTTGTATTTTGTTAAGTTTAGTTCTGTGGGACAGAAGGTTTTTTGCTTATAGAGTTTATCAAGGGTGTGGCTTGATATAATTATCCCTTGAGTAATCCAACTAGAATTTCCCCCTTTTCTTGTTGCTTTGCTTTGCTTTAGAGGAAATGCCTCATTAAAGTGTTTGCAAAATGTTTTAATGAATTCTTCTGCCTGTTTATCTACACCTGTTTGTGTGTATGTAGACTCCCATGTTTCATTACCTAGACAGGTTCTTTAATTTAGCGTAGTTTCTTTTGCTGTGTATGCGTATGTTTTTTTTAATGTGTTGGGTTTTCAGCTACTTTCCCTAATGTTTTGGGATTTATACTGATAATTAGGGCATTGTGGTCCGAGAAGTGTACCATTTTGTTATTACAGTATATTGTTGCTCTGTTACATTCGTTATTATATTATCAATTGCTGTTTGGGAGTGTGATGTGCATCGAGTTGGTGTGTTATTTATGGCCCTAGTATTGAATGTTTTCAAGAAGCGAGACGATGGCCCGCTTGTTAGGACTATCTACCATAAAATCTATGTTTATATCCCCACATATAAATATGGTCTTTGATTCCCTGACGAGTTTGATTAGAATTTTTTTCTATTTTAGTTAGGAATATTTTTATGTCACTGTCAGGTGTCCTGTAGATGGAAAGTATTACAGTATTTTGAGTTGGGAGCTCTATTGCTATACATTCAAAGTGCTTTTCTACTGAGAGAGCATACAGGTCCTCCCTCACTCTTACATTGTCATGCTGTTTTTAGTAAATATATACATACTCCTCCACGTAAAGATTCACTTCGGCAAAACGATGAAGGAGCCATGTATTCAGGGATAACTGCTGTATTTATTTCTCCCTCCCTTAGCCAGTGTTCTGATATGCAGATAGCATCTGGTATTTTTTTTTAGTGTTTTGATGAAAATTTCCAAGTCCTGAACGTGATTTCCAAGACCTTGAATATTTAGAGTTAAAAGGTCAAATGTTGTAGAATTTGAATTTAAGCATAGATTTTTACCCTGAATTTTGAGCATATGTGATGTAGTGGGCCTATTTTCCATTGTGCTCATTTTATTTTTTTTATTTTCGAGTATTATGTTGGTGGTTGTGTCAGGCTGAGCAAGCAAAAATTTGTACCTGTGTTTTCTCTGGTAACTGTATGTATTTCTTGAGAAGTGTGTACGCCTACTATAGTTTGTAGTGATGTACGGCCTATTACTTTATGGTTAGTTTTAGACTTTCGGGAGGGTTGAGATCTAGTGGGTGGTGGTTCAGTTGGGCTACCAATGACTGGTTCAAGTGCAGTCTCCGTACTCTCAGGCAGATCTGGGGTCACATCGTGGATCAGGTTCACCTCTGGCATCATGTCTGCGGCTCGGCCCCAGTTTCCCTCGGACAGTTTCATGAGCCTAGTAGCTGGAGTTTGGATCTCAGATGGCTCCACGGACAGCGTATCTGCGGTTTGGCTCTCGGACCACTCCACGGACAGCGTATCTGCGGCTATTAGTAGTTATGTAAAATCTAAAGTACCCGTTAGGGCGCCGCAGCCAGGCCGCGGTGTGCTATACACTCGGCACCTTATACAGCAAGCAGAGTTGGGGTGTTTTCGAGGTGTCACCCAGCCAACGTGGTGAAACGTGATGTGAACTTGAAAACTATCAAAATCAAGAAGATAGGTAGGCCTACCTGACAA
Organism: Sweltsa coloradensis; assembly: GCA_024449915.1. NCBI lineage: Eukaryota > Metazoa > Arthropoda > Insecta > Plecoptera > Chloroperlidae > Sweltsa > Sweltsa coloradensis. The sequence goes on along the minus strand of JAMZAV010002355.1, from coordinate 18,167 downwards.
AACATGCCAAATTTGGTTGGGGTACGAGCATTCCTTCTGGGTGAAAAAGTGTGTAGAAACACTCTTAAAAAAAGCTAGGCAAAATAAATTTCACCAACTTTTACATTTAAAACCATAGTGGCAAATAAAATTTTGCAACGCTTTGCAATTAAGGGTACCGTCACGGGGCAAAGTGTGCGTACATGTAGAAGGGTAGATGAGCTTGGCACTTCTTTTAGATCTCATTACTTTTGAGTGTGTAAGGTTTGGCTGTATTTGTACAAGTTTTTTGTTATGTGTGGGTATGATTTACATAAATTATTGTTTTATTACATCAGTCCTATCTACAAATTTTTTTTAAAATTTCTCAACCCCTTATATTGTAGCTATCTTGTAGATTTATTTATTTAACGGCTATACTTTGCAGTAAAAAATGATTTAAAAAAAGGGAGGATAACTAAATAAATCTAATTAGGTACATAGATGCAGACACAACAATAAAAATACACTCCTTTCAGACCCCACACACATTACAATGTACATCAACTTTGAAATTTTAATCCGGGTACATAATAGTTTTTTTTTTCAATTTGACCCCATTTTTTTTTAATTATAAAAAATAACTTTTTTTCCCATGCCAATGGTACAAAAAGTGATTTTTTTTAGAGAAGATTGAAAATACAAATCTTTAAAAATGCTAAAAATGAAAAGAAAAAAAAATCCCGGAAATTTAATAAATCTCTAGTATTGCTATTTTTTTAGTTACAAAAAATGCAATATGCAAATTTAAAAAAAAAAAAATCTAGTCTTTGGAATGTATTTAAAATTTGAATTGACTCAAAATGATGCTTTAATTCAAAATCCAAAATTTCTTAAAAAACACTTTTTTTTAAATACTTAAGATTTTAGAAAAAATATAAATTTGAATTAATTGCTTAAAATTACTTAATTCAGACCAATAAAACTTGGTTCTGAAAGGGTTAAGTAAATATTCGAACTTGTACAACAACAATGTAGGTACCTATTAACAACACAATAAGTTTGGTAGTCAATTTTTCAAAAATAATATTAATTGAATTTAATTCAGTGATTTGTACTTGCTATGTAAAACCATGTTCTATACTCAATGGTAAAACTCTTTGTAATTCAGTTAATTAAAAAAAGGTCAATTTGCAAAAACAATGAAAATATTTTAGACTTAAAAAATATTACTTACAAATGAGATTTTGTTGATTTATAATTTGTAGATAATGCCAACAAGGAAGACGGCTGTGCCGACTGCATGGTGAGCTGACCTCGAGGAATGCTACGTACAACAGTATCTGACGACCAGGCCACAACTGATGGTAAGTTAACCATGTTCAATCATGTGATTTGTAGTCGAACCTCGCCATTTTTGTTTTTTTGTCCTTTGTATAACCCATTGTAGAAATGGTAAATTAAATTAGCAGGCCAATATAATAGGCAACAAACAACAAAAGTAGAACTACAGAAAATTTGAACTTAAAAAATGTGTCATCCTTGAAACCTACCCAATATGCATACCTAATAACACATTAATTTTTTGGGGGAAATTTGCACTGTTGCATTTTCAATTTTCTTAAACTAGAGCAAAATGATAAATTTAAGTGCAGGTACAAAATTACTACATACCGTACACTATTTGTGTACTTGATACCAGATCAAGTCCCACCCTCACTACATTGTAGACTGAATGGGAGAATGTTTTCTTTGTATTTGGTTGTAAACGTGGATCATCTCAATTTATCAGAATTGTACACGCCAGCCGTCTAATAAATAAATAAATAAATAAATAAATAAATAAATAAATAAATTGTATTTAGAGTCTACTCACTCAGTTATATAACTGATTGATGATATAGCCTAGCAGTGATTAGTGTATGCAAAATTTTCCTCTTCAATGGTTTAAATTTAGCACGTGTACGTTTACGTTTTAATAACTTAATATCTTCTTTTTAACACCTAGAGTTGGATTTTAACCATTCTCTGCCAAGCCGTCCAGTAAAGGTCCGCGTCGCAAATTTCTTCTTTTCCAATATTTTGTCTGCAATTGGTTCCTTTCTACCTTTAGGGGCACACATATTTGTAGATGGTCTGCATCCTGGATATGATGAATGTGATAAGACATTTATTATTAAAATTGAAATAAACTGAAGTGTTGAAGGTGTATTCTTGGTTTTGGCTGACTCTATAGTGAAAGAAGGTGAGCGTTCTACCGAGAATGTAATCGACATTCATGGCCTTAACAAAATTAATGACTTTCTTTGCGTTCTTCACATTTTGCCTGGGTGTTAGTTGATTTGATGACGGCTTATGGAAATATTAGAGGAATTAGTAGGCTACCCTGTGTGGCTCGTTGGTCTTGTGGTTAGCGTCTCCGCTTTAATGCAGAAGGTCCGGGGTTCGATTCCTGCTCTAGACAGAAGTTTTGAAACTTCTGATTTATTTATTTTATTTGTCAATATATCGTTAACAGGGAAGAGCCCCATCAGTAACATATAATAAAAATAAAAAAAACATGAACAAACATCCATGCATAACATAATTAAAAAATGACAAATACATAGGAACATTGTAGGTCTTAGGTCCTTCAGTTCTTGTCTTAGGAATTAGTAAACGGTTACTTTAGAGCCGTCCTAGCAACGAGACACATAATAAATTCAATGTTGTTCTGAATCGGCCTTGTTGATTCTAGTGTTGATCTGCGGGTGTTTGCACTGTCTATAACACTGATTGGTTGCTATATTTCCTATTAAAAATATTGAACTTTGGTTGGTAATTGCTCACTCGTCGATTGTGTCGGGGCCTACAGGGTTGGCTTGGTCGCTTCGGTTTAATGTCCCACACTGAAAATCAGTTTTATGACTGAGTTGGTTGTGGGTATACTCTAAATAAAAATTTATTTATTTATAGTAAAACTGAGCCCAACTATTGTTAATCCAGAAACGTACTAAGCTTTAAGCAATAAAATAAATGTACAGTGTATTATTTTGTATGACGTGCCTCTGGGATGTCACCTGTCTTTATAAATCTTTTCAACAATGCATTGTTGTTGTAATGCTACTATTTCAAATATGTACTTAAATGTAGTTTATTGTAGTTTCTGTATCTATATAATTAGATTTATTTAGTTGTCCTCCTTTGTAAATCAGTTTTTATAACTAAATAGGATAGACGTTAAATAAATAATAAATAAATAAATAATAAAACATTTTACTCTGTTTCAACTTAAGCCGAGTGGCACGAATGAAGACGCAAGCGACAGTGACGAGCTCACCTTGGTACCGGAGAACCAGTCGTCATGTGCAACAAGTCTACACTGTCCACAGCCAGCCACAGGTAAGTTGACAGCTGTTCTGCACTTGAGGCTCATGTCCCAGAAAAATCTACCAGGATGCCCAATTATCCCGGACTTCACTTGAGAGTTGAGACACTACCTGCTTTTTGTCAGCCTTATTAGTACACTCTCTCAAGCTACTAAAATAACCCCTAACGCATACTTGGGAAGGAACTTTTTAAATGACAAGCTCAATTTCCCGGAACTTTTTAAGGAACTTGATCCTTTTTAGTGTTGGGGAACTTTTAAGTAACTTCATGTTTGTGAGGAACTAATTTAAAAAGTTCATTAAAATGTGCCAGTTGGCAGTTACTATCAAGTAGTTTATTTTGCACTTAGCACCACTTTTCAGTACCACATTAGCAAATAACCTTGCCGTTATGTATCATTAACATTTCATATATTATGTATCATCATGATTCATGGTCCTACCGCTCGCCGTGCTCCATAACAGCCATATGCTTGCAATCTGCACGTTAGTGACTCTGCAGTCGCATTAAACAGAATAAACATTGCAAATTAAAAAATAAAAGGGAACTTTAGTTCCTTTTTTGAGGAACTTACTTTATAAAAGTTAACTTCCCCAAGTAGCCTATGCCCTAACGTTAAGTGTTGAACTCTTCAGAGCGCCCCATTTTAACTGCATACCTACTTCAAATGTGTAATAACTATGATGGATCATTCCACTTGCATTAAAGGGATTATCTCATATTGAAAAATGTATTAATCATTAGTTTTGAGACAATAATTTGAACACCCCAAAACAAAAATCAAAGAAATCGGCCAACAATTCCGTAGTAAAAAAATATTTACTGAAATGCTGTGTCGGCCACGCCTCCTCCCGTGACGTCAACTGTGGCCAAGTCCCAGGCGGCATGCGGGCAAGGCAAGCGCGCTGTGTAAGTGTAGTCAGCCACGCACAGCAATCTCTATACTTGCAGCATCTTCCGCATTCCATTTCGACGTTATTTTGGTTATAACCGGGGCAAACAATAGGCCCTATTTATTTGAACCTGAGTTGAGGTGGCAGCAGATTGAAAAAAAAAGCAAGCGGCGGCAGCAGGCAGCTGAGAATAGTGATCAATTACCAATCAAGCCTTGAAGTAATGTTGTCCGATAAATAATGGTGATTGGTGTGTCAGGGAATGGGTATTTTATAGAGGTGGACCGATACCGATACCCAGTGGGTAAAGTGGGGCGGTATGAGCCGGTATGCATACTGTTACTAAAATTACCGACGGTATGCCATACCGGGACTAAATTGTTGAATTATGTTGAATAATATAAAATTAGTAAAATATAGGCATACGATCCCAAATACTAGCCCAATATTGGCAAACAAAAACAGACGTAGACCGGTCTCCATAGTGATTTAAAAGTGTTTCTGTCAACACACCCTAAAAAAAATTCCCTGCGGGACAAAAATGGGGGCAGCGCCCCCCAGACCCCCCGGCGTTTCCGCTACTTTCTTCGGCATAAGTGCATACCGTTGCTTGCATGAATCACTTTAAACCACTGCCGCGATACCAATAACGCCGAATACTATGGTATCGGAAAAATTTTCCGATACCGATGACAATTCTTTCAACTTTAGTTCAGTCAATTACAATATGTTTTGTATTTGAATTTCATTATCAAGCTCTTACCACATGGGTAGGTGACAATTCCTCAATCACTTTAAAATTCTGCAAAGTTTTTAATCTTTTATTGTTACATCTTAAGTTCTAGGTAATTCTAAATAAATAGATATCGGAATCGGTTCGGAAAAAAGTGGTATAGGTATCGGAAAATCCTGGTATCGGTCCATCTCTAGTATTGTACAATCAAATCACCGTTTGTAACAGCTAGAAGCAAACTGTGCTGTTTATAGAATGATACCATCACTGGGACATAAAGATAACTCGCCGCAGCGTCTCTGTCAGCGATCTGTTATGTCCCATTGAAAAAAATAAAAAAAATAATGTTTTTCTTTTCGATGTGATGTCAAAATTATTGGTTTGATATCGATTACGAATTTATAATCGAATCCCAATTCCCAACCCTAAAATTTACACTTTTGTTTGGAACACAGCACAGTTACCATTTATTTAATTTGATTGGAATATATTTCATTAAAATGACTTTTAACATCTTTTTAACTTGACAGGTTACTTAGGTAATTAATAATTATGTCTTCTTCCTGCGGAATCTTGTGTATGCAGACTAATAGTATATTAAATTTGAGTTAATTGTTGTGAGATAGGATCCAACAGCTTACTTTTGAAAAGTGATGGTGGCTAAAACACAGAAAAACACAAGACCTCGAGAACAAGACCTAACACCAATATACGGTACTCCAGCCGATTGGCATTCTTTCTACACAACCTAAACTTGAGTAAATATTAGGGATGTGCGAACGTTTGAAATTCGAACTCGAACTTTTTTTAAGTTCAAGTTCGGTTTGAGTTTGAAAAAGTTTTTTTTTTTTTTTTTACTTATTTGTAGTGGTGTGCGGTCACATATTATTTGACAAGTCAAAAAATGGTTCTCAGTTTACAGGAACAAATTGTAAAACGAAAAAATGGATGGTGGAGGTGCCGGTCCAGAAGTTATATAATTTCTTGGTGGAGGTCCAGATTTATCACTATTTTACATGACGGTTTGATATACCTGTAAGTTGGGTTCGAGTTCGAGTTTGATACAGTTCGAAGTTCGTTTTTTTTAACTGGGAAAGTTCGAGTTCGAAGTAAAAATTGTGGGTTCGCACATCCATAGTAAATATAAAAAATTGCTGTGCTAGTTAATTTTACATCTCAACTCAAGGGGTTGGGAAACCGTTGTTGTTTGTAAGTCAAAGCACACTTGGTTACAGGACTTATGTACCGGTACTTTATTCACAATCATTAAGGTACATACGTACATTACAACAATAAGATATCTATTCGTCTATCTAGTTGTTACATAACCACAGTTATGCTAGGAAATACACAAGCACAAGGAGGTCCACATAGTAATAAAAAGTAAATGTGCATCATCACGAATTACCCTCGCAACGCGTGCCTGCTTTTCAATGTTTTCTTAACCTCAAAAATAGTTTACGTACGTATATATGTATCATAATCTCTAGTCTCATAGAAATATTGATCTTGTTACATTTCTACAGGTTGCAAGTTACAAATCATTTATCAAACAAAATAGGGCCCCCGTAAGTTAGCATTAACATAATAATTTGTCAGTTATGTTACATTTTGGATACTTTCAATTTGAAAACTAGCAGTTTATTAAAATTCACCATTCAATGATAAAGTGTTAAGCCTACACAAGAGTAAAAAATGATTTAGATACATAGGCACAAAACAATCAAATCAAATCAAGAGTTTGAGAAATTGTATCTAAAATCGATCTTTACGTATATGTAGTTACCGGTAAATTAAAACTTAAAATCTTAAAATGGAGTCTACGGGACCAGTCTAGAAATGTTACAGATGTAAGAAAAGAAACTATAATTTTTAACAGTTTCAAGAATCAAGATCATACAAAAAAAAATACAATTCTAAATAAATAGTAGGCCTACCGCCTACCTATGATTGTTTTATTTCAACTGTTAACCTTATTTGAATTAACACAAAACGTGTACGTAATCATATTTTTATTCATACATCATTTAGATTTTGTCATGTAGCCTACGTCACACCAAAGAAGCAAACTACAGATGTAATGTTTGTTTACACATGAAAAATGTAATATTTCACTTCACAGACATAAGTTCTAGAGGTTATTGTGATTGGCCAACCAAAACTAAAATTGAACCTTGAAAATGATTCACTACTGTAATTTAGTAGGTAGGGCCTACAATTCTTTTCAAAATATTCTAGGATTTTTGTATGGGCCCAGCAGATAATAATGAAAATTGAAAAATAAAAAAAATAATATTTTTTTGGCCCTTTGATCAGCACCGAGTGGCAGTCGGACGGACTGTCATGTATTGTGGAGACCCTGGACTAGAATGAACACTTGCCGGACACAACTTTCAGCTGACTAAATGAAGTACCTACTGTAAGTTGCTGCAGATCAAATGTTATCTAACGGACATCGTACACTTTGGCCAAGGCACAGTTGTAAAAAAGGTGGACAAACTTTTTATTAGTCGACAATGAAGATGTCCACTTATCAAGGTTTTTAGTTGAATGAGGGTGATAAATAAAAAATAATATAATAAAAAAAAAAAAAACAAAACAAGAAAACTGAGGAGCGCCTTGGTAACATTACAACATTTAAAACTAATTCTCACTCAACTGAAAGAGTTATCCAGGGGTCAACAATACAGTCCTAGTAGCGAGTCGACTGCCACAAGGCTAGATACGCTAGATACGCAAATAGCAGCAGTTAGAAGAGGGGATTTCTGGTTGACCTAATATAATGGAGTCAAGATAGATAGAGGTAGCCCTAAACAATCTACAAATGAATTAGGCCGAATTAATAATAATAGTAGCAGGGATCACACAAAACGAGACCACCAAAACAATTTTGACATGACGTATTTCCCGACGTACTTAATTTACAAATGTGTGTCCCGTTTATAAAATAAGAATGAGACAAAGACAACAACTTTGCCCCAATTTGAACATAATTTCCAGAATCCAGAAATAAACTTTTTAAGGTTCAATCACAAACCTAAGCCTAGGTGTGGAACGATTCATTCCTTATGCCCGCAATCATTTCTGTCCAATCATCCCAAATCTTTATCATTACAAATTGTAAAAACTGCCATTTACCAAATATCTTAATTGCTAATACTTATGATGATCCTATTTAATACAATGTGAGATTGTTATTCGTTACTACACCTACTAATCTATTTTCACGGAAATTACATCCAGTACCGGTATACAGGTGTGAAGATAGAATTCAGTTTACGATAGACAACGTAACTCGTGGACTGTCTTCGGATATGGGCCTGCATCACTCGTTCTCTCTTTCACAACGATATAAGAATAGGCCTAAGCCTACACGAAACAAGATGGCTTTTCCACCAAACTATAAAGAATAACATTACACACGTAACGTAGCCGAGATGGCGTACTGAGAGGTCTATCCGTTTTACTTGGTCTACACTAGACATTTTGTAGCTCGGAAATAGTTTTTCATGTTCTACGAGAAACAATAGAATGAGTTTACAATATTTATTGAGATTTAAAAAAATCATGAATTAATAAGTAGGTATTGAAAATATGGTCGAGATAGTGTATCACGAACGTTTCAGAGCCCAGGCAGTGAAAGTTGGTACGTCTGGCGAGCTAGTCCTAGGACGCCCGGGCCGCCTGTCGTCGTAGCAACACGTATATCTTTTCTTTGATCCAATCCTTGTTGTACGGAGCGTATGCATTTGTGCTCTTCTGGTACCTGCAGCAGAACACGACACTCGTTACTGAGCGTTCATAGTCATCTAAGAAGTTGTTTGAAAAAGAATTTATCAAAGTCTTCTTGGTTAGCTTTGACATCACCGACATTGTGAGAGCTAACAACAGACATGAACAATCAAGTAGGCCTAGGTGCATTTTGTACTGTGCTCCACTAAGATTCCAAAATAAGCACAAGTAGACCTAGCTACCAGCACAGCTGATGGCTGGCAATGTGATTGTCATGGGGCATTATGGTCATTATGCAATAAATGTTTTTGTGTTTTATTGGATTGTTATTTGTGTTTTATTGCATTGTTGTAATATTACTATTTCAAATATTTACTTAAATGTAGTTCATTGTTGTGTCTGCATCTATGTAATTAGATTTATTTAGTTGACCTCCTTTGCAAATCAGTTTTTATAACTAAATAGGATAGAATAGACGTTAAATAAATCTTAAATAAAAATAAATAAAATAATAATTGCAACATAGGCCTAGGACTATATGCCTAGCAACTTAGTAAAGGTTTGTCTTAGGCCCCGATAGCTCAGTTGGTAGAGCATCGGTGCGTAAAGCCAGAGGTTCTGGGTTCGATCCCCAGTCGGGGCAAACTTTTATGACTATTGCTATCATTCAATAACTAGCTATGTCCTCAAAGCGGGCTTATGCTTAAAAACATTGTATTGTATACTCACACAAGACAGGACAGGTCCGAGAGCTGGTCGACAAAGTCAAACAGCTGACTGATGTCGTACGTGATGCTAGGAGTGTTGGGGTTTTGCCGCTTCAAATGCTCCTCGTAGATCTTGCACACTCCTGTTCGAGAGAAAACGTACGTCGATTAACACAGTCAGCATTCCAAACAGAAGTGGGCTAGGCCTCTAGGATGAATCTTTTAGTTAGGCACGCCTATGTTGATGTGAGGGCCGGTACTACGGTGGCGCGGCCTGCGGAAAGCTTTGTGTGCAAAGCCCAATTGGACGGTGTTATGCAGAAAGGAACCAACCCACAAAATTGAAATTTCTGAGTTAGGGGTTTCTGGGTATTGATAATAGATGTCTCTAGCTTCGTTTAAAATCCCATGCAAAAACTAAACACGTGCTGCACTCTATAAGCAAAATAAAAAACTGCATCACCAAAAATGATAATGTTGTATAAAGCAGAATGAAATCAACCCACTTGGATCCTTAATGCAGAAAGGAACCAACCCTCACAAGTTTCTAGCATTAGTCAAATTAAATGCAATACACACGAACACCACATGAGCAATAAAATCAGGTTAAATACATAAGTTCTACCTGAATCTAGGAGTAAATTAGTTTGTGGATACTTATTTGTATTTTGTCTTTAAAAAAATAAAACGTTGGTTGGTTCCTTTCTGCTAATCAAACGTTGGTTGGTTCCTTTCTGCTTAATGGATGTCGACAATGTAGGTTGGTTCCCAAAATATGTTTGTATTCTATTATTATAACGTATAATGTGCATGAAGTATAATTAATTTTTATATTCATGATTTTAATAGCTAATCTTTTTTGGCAAAGGGCCTATAAACTACTGTAAAACAAAAAGTCGAAAGGAACCAACCCACATGTTGATTCAAATAGTCGACTTATCCATTAAGCAGAAAGGAACCAACCGACGTTTTATTTTTTTAAAGGCAAAATACAAATATGTTTCGAATACCGATTTGCACCTAGATTCAGGTAGTACTTATGTATTTTACCTGATTTTATTGCTCATGTGGTGTTAATGCATATAAGATATAATTAGACCAATGCTAGAATGGCTGTAGCTCGTTTCCATACTTGTGAGGGATGGTTCCTTTCTGCATAACACCGTCCAATTAGTCGAGGCTTAAAATAAAACCACTAGACTCGAGGATAGGGCAGACACGTTTACACGTTTAAACGTGCATGTGACTATAAACGTTTAGAGTTTTATATAAATGTGTAGGCCTAAACGTAAAAAAAAAAAAAAAATAATAAATTTTATTTTGTTATCACTTTTGGAGCCTACACGAACACAAACACAGGCCAGGTGCCGGTCGCAGGCTGTTGGTCTTGTGTGGCTCGTTGGTCTTGTTGTTAGCGTATCTGCTTCCAATGCAGAAGGTCCAGGGTTCGATTCCCGCCATAGTCAGAAGTTTTTTAACTTCTGATTTGGACTTAAGTCCATCAGTTCTTGTCTTAGGAGTTTGTAAACGGTGACTTTGGAGCCGTCCTAGCAACGAAGCACATAATAAATTCAGAGTTGTGCTGAATCGGCCTTGTTGATTCTGGCGTTGATTCGCGGGTGTTCGCACTGTCCATACCACTGATTGCTAAATTTCCTATTAAAAATAACGATCTTTGGTTGGTTATCGCTCACTCGCCGATTGCGTCGGGGCCTACAGGGTTGGCTTAGTCGCTTTGATTTAAAGTCCCCCACTGAAAATCAGTTATATAACTGAGTGGGTAGACTCGAAATACAATTTATTTATTTATTTATTTATTTACGCAAACTAAAAACTTAAAAAAGCTCATCCATCAACGCGACTAAAAAAAAAGAGTTCGCGAGCCGGCCTAGTATTATTGGATGAGCTTAAGGCCGGTCGTCAGTACAAAATTTCGATTATGCCTAGGGGACATAATTTATTTTTTTAAATGTGGCTTAAAAACGTTTACACGTTTAAACGCGTTTAGTAGAGCAGTTTAAACGTTTTAGGGGGTAATTATGCCGTTAACGGTTTTCCGAGAAAAAATGCATAAAAATGCATAAAATGTTTCCAGCTTTTCACAGTATGTGTAATTGATAGTCCCTAATTCATTTTCAGCTACCGCATTACGATCTTTTCACTGTTACTAATGTTTTTCGTCTTTTTACCTGTGTAAATTGTGCTGTCACTGTACGTAGACCGCCATGCTGGTTTGGAAAGCGCTATCTCCTCCGCTACGTCTCCTCCGCTGCGTACGCAGCGTAAGCAAGTATTTTTGTTTAAAATAGCGACGTTAAAGGTTAAAAAAGGTATTTTTGTTTAAAATAGCGACGTTAAAGGTTAAAAAAGGTATTTTTGTTTCAAATAGCGATGTTAAAGGTTTTAAAGTATTTTTTGTAACGTTATCCCGAGTTTGCAAAAACAAACCTTCAAAACCTTTAACGTCGCTAATTTAAACAAAAATACCTTTTTTAACCTTTAACGTCGCTATTTTAAACAAAAATACTCTCTTACGCTGTGTACGCAGCGGAAGAGACGTAGCGGAGGAGATAGCGCTTTCCAAACCAGTATGGCGGCCTACGTACAGTACGTACAGTGACAGCACAATTTACACAGGTAAAAAGACGAAAAACATTAGTAACAGTGAAAAGATCGTAATGCGGTAGCTGAAATAAATTAGGGACTATCAATTACACATACTGTGAAAAGCTGGAACATTTTATGCATTTTTTATGCATTTTTTCTCGGAAAACCGTTAACGGCATAATTACCGTTTAGGGAATTAAACGGATTTGGGCAGCCCTACTCGAGGAGTCTACTAGCAGAATCTAGAACTTGTGCTCACCTTCCATGCACTCGTTGATCGACTCATAGTCTGAGAAAGTCCTCGTCTCTGGGTTCGCCCCCGGTTGAATCAGCAGAATAGTGTGAGCCTGTAACAAGTAAAAGAACACACTAGGGAATAAAACTAGGCTAGTTAAGAGGAGTCGCTGAGCTTGGCCCAACTCAAATGCGCGCACTCAGGTGTTGATGATTTCTGTTGAACGGTTGGTAATATCATTGCCAAATTTTGCATTAATGTTAGGTACCGGTAGGCCTAATAAAGTAATTTTGGAACTCTTTCGGTTGGTATGGACAGTTTTTGATCAGTAGGTACTTTAGATTTAAATTAGCGAATTTAAAGGTTTTGTAGGTACTTTAGATTTAAAATAGCGACGTTAAAGGTTTTGTAGGTACACATAAAAAAAACTGTCCATACCAACCGAAAGAGTACCATAATTTTATACTGATATCTGCAAACGGCAAGAATATGGGAAATGGCAATAACGAGGAAATCATGTGAACAAGAGGGTTACAAAAGAAGGAAGGAAGGATGGAAGAATAAAAATCTGTCACCAACTAGGCCTATCAGTCAATAGCAGGGGAAGACAATAAAAATAAATACATGTGTCCATGAAAAATTGTTTTAGGCTTCAAAACATTGAACTTGGTCTGCCAGACCATAGACCTGATTGATAGGCCTAGGCCCTATAACTTAAGCCTAGCCTAGGCCCTAGGCTAGGCCTAGCCCACAGTAGGCCTAAGGCAGTCTTAGGAAGTTAAGCCTGGGGTCAGTCACTTTCTAGCTAGGTACTAGGCTACGCCCTAGCCTAGGCCTTGGTGTAGGCTAGGCCTAGGTAGGCCTAGACCTAGGCGTAGCCTACCTAGGCTAGGCCTAGGCCCTAGGCCTAGAACCATTAGAAGGGCCCAAGGCTAGGTTGGCCCTAGGCTTACTCAGCGAGGTTAAAAAATCGCTAGACCTAACAGACGAACCGGCTCAAAACTCGACCTTTGGGCCTAGGCCTAGGCGCCTAACAATTTCAATGGCGCAAAACACAACACATGCACGAGTTACTCAAAACAGTGATTATGCTTCATACGAGGCCTATAATCGATTACAAACTGTCTATATTTCAAAATTGAATCATAAATTACAAACCACATATTAATTGTTTACCATTTGCGATCAGTTATGTCTCAAATATAGAAAAATTAGACTCGTGAATTAGGTAACAACAAACGGAATGGCAGCTTCTCGGCTTCTCTGCAAAGTGCTCGATTTCGACCAGATTTCGAATTCGACCTGTCGACTAGAGAGTTCGACTAATCGACTCTTGATAAGATTCGATTCAAAGAACTTAGCGTTGTGGTCTTTATGGACGAAGGACAGAAAAGCGATACCCTCTTTTAGATCAGAGCAACATTTTTGATTGGCTGACTAGAACCTTGTAGCAACCAATCAGAACCGGCGAACTTGCAAAGTGCATGATGTGCAACAAGTTTATGCATGGCGGCTGCAAAGTTTGCTTTGAGAACCAGGTATTTATTTTAATCTTTTGAATTTCTACGCTACGGTCAAGGTATAAGCAAATGGAGACAACACGAGTGATGTTTGTTGTTCATTATTATTATTGATTAATGAGACTGTAACGCTTTCTCAGTTTAGTGCAAACTGCAAAGTGGCTTAGGTAGGCCTAGCCTAGTAGGACAAGCCTTACCGCTTGGTACTCTTTCGGATGGTATGCCCAACTTTGCAACACTAAGCCAACATGGCGGTCAGTACTAACCTTTTTCACTAAACTACTCCACCTCCACAACCTTTAACGTTGCTAATTTTACAATATAAAACACTTCCAAAGGAAAAGACTTTCGTTTGAAATAGTGACGTTAAAGGTTGAATTTTTTTCAATGGAAAAAAAAAGTTGGGGCATACCATCCGAAAGAGTACCAAAGCTTTGGGGCCCTACCCACAACCTAGGCCTACACGGATGGTAATAAAACTGAACTGAACTGAACTAAACATGATTGGGAATTTTGGCTAGGGCTTGGCCCTAGGCCTAGGCCCCTAGGGTAGCCTAGCCCTACGACTTATTTTCCTGGCAAAGCCAGAGCCTAGAGGCTAGCCCCTAGGCCGGCACTCCTTCGGTTGGGGCGGTCCAACTATCAACACAACAACCAACAGGCAACAATAACAAAAATAGCCCTCAAAACTTTTAACGTTGCGATTTCAAACGAAAGTCCTTTTGCATTGAAAGTACTTTATATTTAAAATAGCGACGTTAAAGGTTTAGTAGACCTGTAGCCCTAGAGTATTTTAAGAAACGAGGAGTGGCGCGGCCTAAAGATAGTTGGACCGCCCCAACCGAAGAAGTAGGCTACCCCTAGGCCAGCCATTTCCGACCACATTTTGATTTAAAAAAATAATAATATAGGCCCTAAAAATAATAAGTATTTTAAAATTTTAGCTAGGCTAGCCCTATAGCCCTAATTTACAAAACAAATGGCTTCACTTGATAGGCCTATATAGGCCTAGGTCTAATCAGTATTGTGCTAGGGCTAGGCCTAGGCCTATATCTATTTTATCATCTCATCTGTAGCCACGTCCAACTCTGCGTTGGGTCGGCATTGAAGATAAGCCTCCCCATCTTCTTCTACCCTGCCACCACTCCGCTCCTTCCACCACATTCCAGTCTCCTCCTCGCTGTTCCACATCTTTTCCCACACTATTCTTCCATTGTTGTTGTGGTCTTCCCCTTGGTCTCTTACCTGGAATTTCCTAATCCATTAAGCCTATTCTTCTCGGTAGGTCTAATCTCGCTCTTTCCAGCCTTTTGACATGTTTGAACCACTTTAATCTTCTTTATCTATTTTTTATTTTTATTTATAATTTGGTATAGGCCCCTAGCCCCTAGTAGGCCTAGCCCTAGCCCTAACTTACTTTTACCTTAAATTCTATTTATTAAAAATATAATTATTTCCACGGACATAAGGTTGAGTTGAGCAAATACCCTAGGATGGGTTTGAACTTTTAATGTAGTACTAGGGGCTAGGTAGGTGGTTTCAATATGTGGTCTCCCTAGGCCTACTCCATCATGGCATCATGGGGGTTTATAAGTATTTGGGGGTGATATTGTGGAACTCTTGTACTTGGCGGGTCCCAACTTTTTAACACGTTTTTTTCGAGTCAATTGTTGTTGAAGGTGCGGCTGCCCACTTAAGTAAGACTAGCTGGGGTCCAGGGGCAAAGCCCTGGTGGGGGTTGGGGGGCAAAGCCCCCCATTAAAGACAAGAACACCTTTTGCGTTGAAACTCCTTTATATTTAAAATAGCGACGTTAAAGGTGTTGTAGGTGCGGTATTTAAACCTTTATTTTTTCGTTAAACTTCATTTGAAGGTGTTTTTCAGTGTTTTTCATCGAAAAAAACGAGTTAAAAAGTTGGGACCCGCCAAGTACAAGAGTACCGATATTGTCAATCAATCAATCAATCAATCAATCAATCAGAAAAATGTTTATTCACAAGAAAATGCTTATTACATTGGTTACATGGCTTATTTATAACACAAGTTAATCAGTACAATAAAAGCTCATAGTTGAGGTCAAAATAATAACAATAATGAATGATGAAACAAAATAATCTATGAGTGAAATGACAATAGTAATGAAATAAAATTCTATAAATGCATTATCATTTGAGAAGCCCACATAAGCATAATGCTCGTGTGTGGGCAATTACAGGACATATTAAATACATTGTTCATAATCAACAAGATGATGGCTAGAGTAATTTACTTTAGTTTAAATAGAGAAGAAAAAAGTATGTGCAAGGAAGCAAATGTGAATGGTTACCCTAATCCTTAATATTAATTCACATTTTCAAGCCTACCCTGTAACTCATAGGTTACAAAGGTTCCTAAAGCTAGAGACCTAAAAACCTAAAAAGAAGGTTGGGGTTGGCGGGAGCATGTGCATTAAGTTTTTAGGAAGGGGAATCGAGTCCTGGGTTTTTCAGACCAGTTTGGGGGTTAAAGAGTGCGCATATAGGCCTAAGGCTGGTGCCTAGTTGACCTGTCATGCATGGGATCAGTATAGATGGGGGGGGGGGAGGTTTTGTAGATAACATAGGCCCTAACAATTTTTAACGGTTACAAATGGGTCCTTCCGCCCGGTGGCCACTCACTCCCTCCAGACCTAATTAGGCTACTGCCCTCCCCTAACATGATCTAAATTCCTTCAAAGATCCAATAGCTACAACATCCCCAGACAAGTCATTCAAACTTCCCTGAATGATCCCCTGACCAAAACGTGAAAAAAATGGGAAATCGAAAACATGGATTCCAATTCTGGAAATTCCCACCAAACCGTTTATCTTACGATAAAACTAAATAAACCTGCGCGTTTAAATTGATTTAAACGTTGATATCCAGATTGCAAATTTGAGTAAAAAAAAATATGTACACTTGGAATAAATTCCCGAAGTTGGCCAAAATGGAGTAAATTTCTAATTTTTAATTCAAAATAAATAAAATAATTAAGGAAGAAGCGTACTGGATAGTTTAGATTTATTTTTTATTATCGTTAGTGTGAAATTTGATAACGGTGTTATAAACAGTTTAAACGAAAAATCAGAAAGCTGAGCGCCTAAACTCGTCTGTTCGTTCGAGTCGAAACGGCCGAACCGATTGCGCCAAAATTTTAAAGAGACACCCGGGAACAGTGTACTGGGTTCTTTTAATATTTTCAGCAAAATCTTTCACAATTCAAATGTACAAGAACAAGACAATATAATTAATTGAAAATAGTCTGAAATGTGTAACACTTAATTAAACGACAATGACTTTTGTTCTTGAGGAAATCATTTTTATTGAATCATATTTTGAATGTCAGTCAGTGAATGCATTGCAGTGACCAGATGTACTGAATCTTGCACTCTCAAAGTTCCCCAAATTCCGCTGCAGGTGAGATTGAATAAAAACCTTGCAATCTTTACTCGTATTTTGTACCGTCTACGTTTTCCACAGTATTGTATGTATTTCAATTTTTTTTTATACAATCCAGAAATTATCAAATCTAACCTAATCTGGGTTGCCACATTCCGGCTATAAAGGCACCTTAGTCAACTAGACTAGGAAAACGTCAAAGTCGTAACATAACATAACAATTTCTAACGGTTACAAATGGGCCCTTCCACCCGGTGACAACCACTCACTCCCCCAGACCTAATTACTGCTCTCCCCTAAACACTAGCTCAATTCCCTCAAAGACCCACTAGCTACAGCATCCCCAGACAAGTCATTCCACTTCCTAATAGTCCTTTCCTAGAAAGAAACCATACTAACCCAGATCCGTTCTTACTACTTTCCGCTGCAACTTCCATGAATGATCCCCTCTATCCCTGTAAAGCCCCTCCTGCAGCCTATTGCAAATGTCCCTCCACCCCCTATTTCCCCATAACCTCCCTGTACATATTGCACAACCTAACCTCCCTTCTTCTTTCTCTAATGAATGACTCCCACCCAAACTCCCCCAACATTGCAGTGATGCTGTCATTTATACCCTCTCTACATTCCCCTTATCATCCTCCACCCACCGCCACCGCCTAATCTTCCCCGTAACACTTCTTGCCGCCCTACGTTGAACCTTCTCTACCTCCAAAACCTCCCCCAGCCTATACGGATCCCATGCCGCTGCACCATACTCCAGGACAGGTCTAACCCCCACCTTATACGCCCTGGCCCCTCTTAGACTTCTCATAACGAGCCCCAGAGCCCTATTCCCCTTCTTAACAACTTCTTGCACCTTATCCCCCCAACCCAAATCCTCTGCAAACATCACCCCCAAGTACGTATAAGTTCCTACTTTGTCCATAACAGCCCCCATTAAAGTGTACATGTACTACCTACCTCAATTAATCTTCGCGAGAAACCAACCACCTT